>CATIWK010374314.1:0-16132 GCA_949634005.1 Mallotus japonicus
TTGAGCACTAAGATTTCAAGCCTAATTGTCTATCAAATTCTGGATGGATTGCATTTTACATGCAGCCTATCTCATAAATCGATTACCTTCACTAATTATTCAAAATAAAACACCCTTTGAAATTCTCTTTAGCAAACCACCCTCTTATGATCACCTCAAAATCTTTGGTTATCAATGCTTTATTTCTACCTTTCCTCATCAACGAAAGAAATTCGATCCTAAAGCTACTAAGTGTGTTTTTATTGGCTTTCCTTCTACAGTTAAACACTATCGAGTGTATGATTTGATTACCAAACAAGTGTCAGTTTCAAGAAATGTGCTTTTTAATGAAAATATTTTTCCATTTGCTACATCATCCTTTCCACATCATTTTAATGATTTTTCACAAACTAATATAGACATAGTCTCTAGTGCACCAATACCTAACACTAATCACAATTCCACTCATAATTTCGCTATACTCATAATTCTACTTTCGAAGATTCTACACCTTTTCTTGATGCACCAATTGAACCTTCCTTTACTTCTTTACAAAGATCTCAAAGAACCTCTCAATTACCATCTCATTTTTCAAATTATCAGCTTTCTTTTAAACCTCATACTTCTCCTCATCCTATTTCTTCTGTTCTCTCTTACAATCACATTTCATTCAACTATCACCATTATCTTTGCCAAATTTCCAAACACTTTGAACCACAAAGCTATCAAAAAGCAATCAAACATGATTGCTGGAAAGAAGATATGCAAGCAGAGTTGAACGCTCTTGAAGCTAATAATACATGGGATCTTACTTTTTTACCTCCATCGAAACAACTAATTGGTTGCAAATGGATTTATAATGTTAAATACAAAGCGGATGGTTCCATAGAGCGTTATAAAGCTCAGCTCGTTGCCAAAGGGTACACTCAGAGATCCGATCTTGACTATTTAGACACTTTTTCTCCAGTTGCCAAAATCAACACCATTAGGACTTTGTTAGCTGTTGCAGCTATTAAGGGCTGGTATTTATATCAACTTGATATAAATGATGCCTTCTTGCATGGCATTCTTACTAAATAAGTTTACATGGAGTTGCCTCCCTGCATTGTTATTGAAAAATCTAACCAAGCTTGTAGGTTGTTGAAGAGTTTATATTGTCTCAAGCATGCCAGCCGGTAATGGCATACAAAGTCAACTCAAGCGCTACTTAGTCAAGGTTATACACAAGCTCCAGCAGATCCTTCTTTGTTTATTAAAAGAACTGATGATCATTTAATTGCTCTTTTGATATATGTCAATGATGTTATAGTTGCTTGTGACAGTATGCTTGCAATTGGCATCATTAAACAATATCTTCATGAACAATTCAGAATTAAATACTTGGGTTCTCTTCGATATTTTCTTGGCTTGGAGGTTACACCGTCCACTTCAGGTATTAATCTTAACCAGCGCAAATACACTCTTGATTTATTATCTGAAATTGGTTATATGAATTCCAAGCCCGCTTCTTCCCCTGTGCTTCCTAATTCGAAGCTTTCCAAGACTACTAGTTCACCTTTGTGTGATATTATTGCTTATCGCAAATTAATTAGCAAGCTCTTGTATTTGACACATACACGGCCTGACATTAGCTTTGTTGTTCAACAACTATCTCAATTTCTTTATCATCCAACTAATGTCCATTTGCAAGCAGCTCATCATGTCTTGCGTTATCTCAAAGGTATTCCAAGTCAAGGCTTATTCTTTCCTACTGCCAAAACTCCAAAGCTTCAAGGCTTCTCTGATTCTGACTGGGCAGCATGTTTAGATTCCTGAAAATCTGTCACTGGCTATTGCGTGTTTTTAGGTTCAGCCTTGGTCTCCTGGAAATCTAAAAAACAACAAATAGTCTCCGGATTATTAGCTGAAGCGGAATATCGGGCTTTAGCTTCACTTACTTGTGAGATTCAATGGTTTGTTTATCTTCTTAAAGATCTTGGCATTGAACTTAGACCAACTGTTTGTTTACTGTGACAATATTTCAGCCATTAAAATTGCTGAAAATCTTGTCTTCCACGAACGCACTAAACACATTGAAATCAATTGCCATATTGTTCGTCAGAAATTACAACAAGGCTTGATCAAACTTATGTCGGTTTCTTCTTCAAATCAGTTAACTTATTGTCTTACTAAGCTGCTTTCTCCCAAGTTCTTCTTCATTTCAGCATCAAGTTGGGTATATAAAACTTATATACTCCACCTTGAGGGGGGCCTAACAAAATGCTTAGAGTAGCAGCTTAGCATAGCTGCAACTTAGCACAGCTAGCAGTTACACCAACTCTTCTCTACTCTATCATCAGCTCTTCATTCATCTACTTGTTGTTCTGGCATCATCAACATCATTGATTCTGATCATGATTAGATCAACACCATTAGTCTGCTGCAATTCATAGTTGCTCATATAACTAATTCTCTTCATTTAGTTTTGTAACTTATTCCACGTGTTACCATTTGGTGTGTAGTAGTTAGTTACGGAATTTTTGTATATACATTCTGCAGAATAGTAAATGAAAGTCACGAGTTTCATACTAAAATTTTGTTATTACACTGAGGACGAGGTGATGCCTCTACGACGAGGCATCGCCTTTGCAGGGTCAAGATGTTTCTCACAAAGCAACTTTTCTTTCTATTTGTTTTTACATGTTTATGAAGTTGATTATGTTTTCGGTCTTCTCTGAGGTATTTATTATGAAGGGAATTGATTAAAATCAATCTATTTTTCTTTTATTTTGAAATTCTTGATTTGATAGATTTAATTTTTAATAATTGAATTTTGTTAATTGATTTTTTAGTTTTAATCATATCTGGTTCAGTTAATGTTTCATAAGGTATTGTCTAGAGTTATTTGGTAGTCAACCAGAGGTAACTTCTTTAAATTTTTATTAATTTTCTTTGTTGTCTTAAGAGCTAACTTTTTTTATTATTGTTTTGTAGGTTTTTTATGGAAGAAATAATTAAGTTTATTTTTATTTTTTTTAGCAGTTCGAGCAAAATTAATTCAGTCATATAATTTTCATGTTTATTTTTATTTTTTTTATTTATGTATTATTGTGTGTATGCAAAAAGATTGTACTCAATTCTCCTTCTCCATTTTTTTTTGCATGCACACTTTATTTACTTTATTTATTTGTTGTCAAACAAATAAATGATTGTGATGCGATGGATGTTATTAATATGATGAACTAAATTGTAAAATTTAATAAATGTTTGGATAAAACTGCATTTTTTCATGTAATAAAGAAATGATTATATAATTAAACATAATGAAACACGAAATACAAATGGAGGCCAACCAAAATGTTGGGTGAACATTTCAAAAGGCCATATCTAATTTTCAAATTCAGTCTCCAAGGATAGTTGTTGGCCTTCCATGGAATCCAGTTGTTGTAAAGTATGTCTCAAATTTCTCCCGAGTGGCACCTTTATCTCCAATCTAAGCCTTATGGTCCATAATTGTATCTTTTGAGTGGGCTCTGAATTCGTACAATGTCGTAATCACCAAACACTTAGACATGCACTAAACCAGCATATATTAATGAAAATGTTGATGAAATTAAAATTAAAAATATAAAAATTCGCTTTTTAAAAGATATATGAATTAGATCAAACATGAGGGGAGATAGTAGTTTGCTCTAAAATCAGATAAATCAATTGAGCCAAATGAGATGAATTTAGAGCGAGTCTTAACTTGATGATAAAGCGAATCCACCGAATGAGTAAGCATCAAGATTCAAATATCAGATGCCTTAGCCTACTCACAAAACCAAAACCTGGCGCCAAAATATGTCTTACCAACCCAATACTTAAGAAAAAAGAATGTTACCTCCTTAAGGATGCTCCTATCCTATGGATTAAAAAAAAAAAATGAACTTGAATAGAGAATTGACCACCTGATTAGTAAGCACTCTCGGTATAATAGAGTCGAGCTCAAATTATTTAAAATATTTTAAATAATATATAAATGATTTTATATAAAAATTTTTTAAATATTTAAACAGTTAAATTTGTAGTAAAATATGTATAAAAAAATAATAGATATTTTAAATATCGATGATGAGCCGAGCTAGAGTTTGTCAAAAATTACACGAGCCAAACTTGAGTTTGAGATTGTATAAAGTACTTTAAATAATATATAAATAATAATAATTTAATATAAAAAATTTAAAATAATTCATAATTTTTAAGACTTCATTTCTGGATCAGTCAGTGCAATTTTTAACAAAAAAAAAAAAATTGTTTCAGTTCAGTTTGGTTTTTTAACATTTCAATTTGGTTCAGTTTTATATTTAAAAATTAAGTCAGTTCGGTTTTGGATAATTTGGATGTTGGAAAATTGCTCACCCCTACCCAACAACTATTCATCAGCCTGCTGTTCAGTTCACTGAAAAGGTAAAACAAACTATGGGCCATGACGTGAAAAATGTAATAGACTCACAGTCACTCGCCTACAATCTAACTCTCTTTATGCTCTGTTTAAACTACTGGGCTGGACCTCTATATATATGTATATATATAAAGCATATCAAATGGTCAGGTCAGTGCAATTTCTGTACTAGCCTATACTCCCCCACCTGGACCCCTCAACGAACCGTGATCACAAAAAACAGCTACAAGGAGGATGATAAGTGGGACCCCAAGGCAACGGAAATCGTTACCCACCACCTCACATTTCACAATGCCTTAACACAATCCCAAGCACACACTCAGAAACAGCTCTCAAAACTAAAGCTCAAAACAAACTATCATATACAAAGAGGAGGAAGAAGAAGCAGAAGAAAGCAGTGGACATCACAAGCAAGAAGCTTAAACTATGGTTGCCTTAACAACACCACCATCTTCTCAGCTCCTCTTCTCAAGCTCCCGTTCTCTTTCTCGCCTCTCCCCTTTTCAATTATGTGTCTTTGACACCAAGACACTTCTCTCATTCTCCAACACCAATAGCACTAAAAAGAAACATGTTGCTGCTGGGGTTAAGTGCATGGCTGTGACCACGGAGTCAGACACGGTGACAAAGAAGAATAACTTCCAGATTCAAACGCTGACAGGTTGGCTTTTGAAGCAGGAACAAGCGGGTGTCATTGATGCTGAACTCACTATTGTGCTTTCTAGCATTTCAATGGCATGTAAGCAGATTGCTTCTTTGGTGCAGAGAGCCGGCATTTCTAACTTGACTGGTGTTCAGGGTGCTGTAAATGTTCAAGGGGAGGACCAGAAGAAGCTCGACGTGGTCTCCAATGAGGTTTGCTAATACAAAATTATATTCAAATATTATGTTTTGCTTGAAAATGAAGTTTGAGTGATACTACATACTAGTTCGAACAAGATTGTGGTTGGAATTCTTTGTTTTTGGTGAACTGGTGATACTTTGTGATCTCTAACATCAAATCATCTAGAATTTTTACCCTCAATTCTTTGATAGGAATCATAATGTGGCTATGGGAATGATGTCCGTTCTAATAAGCACCTTAGGGTGCAGAGCATTAAGCTTCCTATCATCTCTTCTTCAATAACAACATATTTTCTGTTTAGGCAGAACTATTGAGATTGATTATTTTGCACTTACAGGTGTTCTCCAACTGCTTGAGATCTAGCGGACGCACTGGAATCATAGCATCAGAGGAAGAGGATGTCCCAGTGGCAGTGGAGGAGAGTTACTCCGGAAACTATATAGTAGTCTTTGACCCTCTCGATGGATCATCCAACATTGATGCTGCAGTGTCCACTGGTTCCATCTTTGGTATCTATAGCCCAAATGATGAATGCCTTGCTGAGATTGGTGATGACAATACTGTAAGAGAAAATTCATGGGCAGTTATAAAGTTCTGCCATTGTTATGAAGCCAAAAAAAAAAAAGAATATAAGATTGTAAGACTATCTAATTTCCAATTATTTGGTAATTTGGTAAATTGCAGCTTGGCAGTGCAGAACAGAGATGTGTTGTGAATGTCTGTCAGCCAGGAAGCAACCTTCTTGCCGCTGGCTACTGCATGTACTCAAGCTCAGTGATTTTTGTTCTCACTATTGGAACAGGTGTGTTTGCCTTCAACTTGGATCCAATGTATGGAGAATTTGTCTTGACACAAGAAAAAATCCAGATACCAAAGGCTGGGAAAATTTATGCATTTAATGAAGGAAACTACCAACTGTGGGATGATAAGCTGAAGAAGTACATTGATGACCTTAAAGACCCTGGTCCCAGTGGCAAGCCCTACTCTGCTCGATATATTGGTAGCTTGGTTGGTGACTTCCATCGAACACTTCTATATGGTGGCATATATGGCTATCCTAGAGACAGGAAGAGCAAGAATGGGAAGCTAAGACTCTTGTACGAGTGTGCACCTATGAGTTTTATTGTGGAACAAGCTGGAGGCAAAGGATCAGACGGCCATCAAAGAATACTAGACATCCAACCTGTTGAGGTAAGCACAGTTAAATGCATACTTTTTAGTTCATTTCCTTTAAATGTTTCATTTTTATGCTAAAAAGTACGATTTTTTTTCCACCAGATACATCAGCGTGTTCCACTCTACATTGGGAGCCTGGATGAAGTGAACAAATTGGAGAAGTATTTGGCTTGATTGAATTGTAAAAGCAAAGACAGTAGTTTTGTTTGTGAAGATAAATGCCTCTTCCATAGTTTCTGAAGCAATTAATTATTGAAAATACGAAAAGTTATTGTGTTTAGCATCGGTCTTATAATTTATTTTTTGTCCACTATAAGAAATCATTGTGGATTTAGCTGACAAACAAGCAGAAGATTCAAAACATAATTTTAAGCATTATCTTTTTGCTCAATTACGCCTACAAATCCAGAGGAATACTTCATTCATGGTACTCAAGAAAGCACTGCAGTGTTTGCAAATTACATTAACAGGATTAAATTTCCAGACCACATGTGTGAGCAGTTGCACAAACAAAGAGTAGCACCACTCAAAAGGAACTAAAGCGTAAAATGCAGAGCCGTCATTCTCATGTTGATGTAAAATGCTTTCATCCAAGCCAAAGTATGCTGGAATTGGATTATATTTCTACTACTGGAAGCGAAATTCTGTGTGAGATGACCCAACTAGGTAAAGAGTGTCCTAATATGAGTGCAATAAGAAGAGGAGACTTCAAAGATTATACCATCAAATTTTTAAGAGGCTTATCCACAATTCCAGGGGTTAGGCATCCTTTGTGTTTTGGGTTTCCTAGAAGTGCAAGATGAGATTAGCAAGAATCCAGGGGCTTAAAGTTTAAACTTTCAACAATATAGTGAGACACTTCAGATGGAAACAATCCTCAAACAAAAAGCATGCACAAAACATATTAGTAAAAGCTCAGTCGCAAGCAAAAAAGAAAACCACATACCAGGGGTTTTTCACTCTCCCTCGAAAGCTGAAAGCCCATACGAAATCAGTAAGAATTTACTAGGAAGCAGGATTTTGGTATGTGCTGCCTTTTGTGCGACCAGATATACAAACAGTGTGCACAGATGAGCTGCTTCAATGAGTCTGTCCTGCAAATAAAGTATATAACATGAGAAAAATGAGCAGTGATAACCATCAACTAATGATGCAATCTCCATTTATCTAACACACACAGAAGGCCCATTAGATCAGCGACTTAGACTCCAAGAGTTTGATATTACATTTGTTTGTTAATAAAAAAAAATAATATCAGACCAAGTTAAATTTTTTAAAAGTTTGGCCTGTCCAGTTTCTGAGGTTCTATTACAAGCTTTAATCATGAAAGGACCAGTGAAGCACAAAGCAATCATGTTAGTAACATCTAATGCAAAATCAAAGTCTATAAGTTCTACACGTATATGATTTTCAAGAGTGTTTAGAAACACGCTAACCTCAAGATCAACTTGTTTCTAAGTTTCTGCATGTAAATGTCCGGAGTAACATTTTGCAGAACATCAAAATTTTCCTACAACGGCACTGAAAATCTAGTGGCATGCACACAAAGTTCTTTTGCAGTTGGCATCTTAAAGCCCTAACGACAGCTTTCCTTTTTTTTTCAACAATGACTCATCAATGAGCAAGCAACTATTTGCTTATTCAATATATCAAACTGTGAATTCATTCATTTCCACGAACTAAAATCTATGGACTGAAGTGATATGCGACCAGCATAAACATCCTTCAAATGCTGGTTACACAATCCAATTCGCCTTCCATTCAAGCTAGGATGAATACAAGGTGAAAACCCTGTCTTCCAGCCAGGAAACTTCTGTCTTTCCATTACATGAAGAGTATAAACACTTGGCGCTGCAGCTGAGCAACCCATAACAAAACAATTGCAAGGTCTTGATTGACTCACCATTCTTGCTAATGATAGTAAGCACAAGCCACTATAAGAAATTCCATACATCAACGCCTCATCATTTTCGAAAGCTAGAAAGTTTGAATTATCAATTGACATTTCTTGGTCAGTCTCTTGGTTTAAAAGGATACTGCTGAGTTCTAAATCAAACCGTTTCTCTATTTCATTTTCATGAATTCTGTATTTTGCTGCTAAAGTACGAATGCAAGATAGCCGAACTTGATTGTTAATTATCAGCTCTATATCAACAAAGTTCTCACAACCGCCATACCAATTATGCCAACGGCGAACAATACCTGAAAACCAGTCAATAATATGGGTTTTGTCCTGTAAAATAAGTTGAGTATTTGCACGTGCATGCCCTTCAGATGTGATCAATCCATATCGTAACAAACGTTTCTTGATAACATCAATAGGGGCAACGATCCCAGTGATCATCTCAGTGCAGAAGCTGGAATTTGGCAAAAGAGCAAGAGTTGTAGCTGTCTCAGAGTCAACATATTCTTTTGCACGCTTTTGAAATTCATGAAAGGAATCTCTCAGTTCTTGCGGAAGGGCTGGTTCAGCAACATACTTAGATAAGATGAATTCCTCACTCTCTGCTGCTTTTGCTTTAATGTTTTGCATCCATATTTTAAGTAAGAGCTTAAACCAATGATCAGTTTCCATCCCAGCTTTTCGAAAGCAGGAAATTTGGCTCAAAAGAGAGTTACTGTCAGCTAAATGCTTGATCTCTGACTCTTTGACCTTTCTAAGACCATGAGCCAACCATTTCTTCCCAATTCTAACTGTACCAACATCCCAAGCCTCTTGTTTCTGCAAAGCAAATGCCTGCACTTTTTCTTTTAACTTGTGAACAGCTCTAACAGCAGGACTGTCTTTCACACGTCTTCTAACCAAAGTTCCCAGGAAGCGAATTCCTTTAGGTCCTGCACAAGGTACTATTTCTGTTTCACTAGCAACATCTAACATCAAAACATTCTGTAAGTAATCCATTACGTCAGACTTGAAATCATGAGCAACATCTTCAGATCCTGACACTGCAAAAAACAATTCATCCATGAAGCGACATGAATGAATTCTTGGACCAAAATTCTCTTCAGCCACGTTTTTAGGATCATTGCCTTTAAGCTGTCTTCTAAACCAGTTTCGCAGCTTAGATTTGAATCGCTCTCCATTGAGGTTTAAACTTGAGTTAAGAGCTTCATATTTCATTGAAAGTCTGTAAATTTCTTGGTCAAAAACACTAAGATATATGTTGATTAATATAGGAGACAACACTCCCTCTTGTGGAAGACCATGACCCTTTGGGTAACCCCCGAACTCCAAGTTGAGTACCTGGGCATCATACATGCCCCGAATTATATCAAACAAACAAGGGTCCTCAATCTTGTTCTCCAATACAGAGATAAGTTTATCAATGACACATGTATCAAGCTTTTTGCTTATGATCAATGTAAACCACCAATCAGGATAAGAGATCTCCTTGCTAATATATTTTAATGCAGAATGGTGTCCCCTTCCACTTCGACAGCCATGGGATATCTTAGAAAAATGGGGCTTATAAACAACTTCTAAAACTATTCTGATGGCTTCTTGAACAACCTTCAGCTTTAGTTTAGGAAGGACAAGGGTTTCTTTCCTTACTCCCCTTGTTGAAATGGAGAAGGTATTTGCACAAATATCAAAATTCTCACTAGCGAGCTCTTCTGCCACATGTTCAAAACATATAGCGTCATCATCATCGGATGCTATACCAACATTTGAATTAAGCCTAATACAATTATAAGCATCCCTTAAAGTTTCTGGATTGGCAATGACTCTCATCATCAGACCATGAAACTTGCCATTCAAATATTGCTCTTTCACCCTCTTCTTTATACGGAATACAAGAGACCTCTTGAGCTGCATTCGACTCTTGGGTTTTCTTGCATCAGAAATTGAAGTTTCCTCAACAAGAAAAGCCAAATCCTTTGCTAATGTCACTTTCCCTGTACCCTTATCACCACTATCACTAACATGAGCAAGAGTAGAGTAAAATGGTGCTCCTGTGTCAAAGGTATAAACAATAAATTCTATAATTGCCCACTAAATATCAGCTTATAATAGAGTAGAAACAGCAAATGTGGTACCTGACAAGAGTGCTGTGGTGCGTGGGTATGGGTATCCAAAGAGGCGGTGGCTCTTGCTGCAGAGCCATATCGGCGGCCGTGATTTTTGCACAAATTGGAGAAGGAGGAAAGAGTAGGAAGAAGAGAGTAGAAAGGAGGTGGGAGAACCGGGGGGCCGACGTGGCGGCGGCGTTGGAAGAGGAGCAGATGGTTTGAGAAAGCGGTGAAATTGAGCTTCAATGAAGCATTTCTTGTTTTGCTTCATTTATGTATGGTTTTAGGGTTTCGATTATTGGGTTGGAGGCAATAATGGATTGGAGTGGAAGTTGTTCTTTGGGTACCGCTCAATTTGAAAAGCTGTTATTCATGCTATGGTCATGGAAGGCCAAAATCAAAATGATTGATTAAAGATAATTAAAATTCAAAAAAAAAAAATTAAATAAAGAGATTATCTGTGCTTAAATGAATTGGTTAATTTTCAACACCATAATAGAAAAACAGGGGACTGAATTTGAACTCTATTTTTTACAATATGTCACACCTTTTATCAGTTGGACTACTTATAAGGACAGAAAATTATTAGTACTAAATAATTAATTATAGAATTTATTTGTAAATTTTAATTTTATGTACCCAACACCATAACGGGAAAGTAGGAGGATGGAATTTGAACTCTACCCTTTACAACATATTCGTACTTTTTATCACTTTGACTACTCATGGGAACAAAAGATTATTAGTGCTAAATAATTAATTACATAATTTATTTGTAAATTTTAATTTTATGTACTTAGAATAAGTAAAAAAAAATTAATTATTATTTTATTGAATTAATAAAATTAGTTATAATTAACTCCAATTTTATCTCCATTAAACAAGTTTTAAATTTTGTCAAATTTAATAAAATGTTTAAATTAATTTTATATTTCTAAATTTTTCTTCTATTGTAACAGAAATATTCTTAGCTATATATCCTATTTTTTATCTACCTTTTTATATTTAATTAATATAAAAAAAATGTTTACAAAATTAAAATATTAAATTAAATTTTAAAATTTATTTCAAACATAACATTCATAAAATTTTTATTTAACATAAATTTATAAATATAAAAAAATAAATTTTTCAATAAATTTGAATCAAATCCTATGAATTGTTGTTTCTTTACTACTTTTCAAAAATTATTTCAGCTTCAAAATTCTATTTAAAGATTATTTCAACACTAATATATTAATCAAATTATGATTTTCTATTAGTAAATACAGAAAATTAACACTGTAGGAACCTGGCTTTTCAATCCTTGAGCTAATAAGCAAATTAACATTTAACAAATCACTCTATTTTTTTTTCCCTAACAGATGCATGAACTAAGATAGCAGAATTTTAGTGGAGATCCATTTGAAAGTAAGATAGCAGCAGAATCACTCCCATCAGAATTCAGAAGTGTATAAGATCAATGCACAGAAAAGAAATAGTCAACTACTGGACGAAAGCAATGATACTTAGCATGTCCAAACATGTATGTTGTGTTATCCAACTTGGGTGGATGTATTACAGTAGGACTATAGTTACACATATATGAATTCAGGAAACAAATGGTTTGGTCAGAATCTAAATTTGAAGCCAAAAAAAAAGTGAATCAAGGATTTGGAAATTGTTGCTTGTAATGCTAATGATGATGGTTAAGAATCCGTGTTAAGTTCTGTACTGGAACCAGGTCAGGTTAAGTGTCACCAGATCTTCGAACTTCAGTTTCTTGCTTGATAATTTTTACTTTTCCGAAGAACTCGTCTTGGTTTTTGCTGCAATTTCCAAAAATAAGAAGCAACACAGATTAATAAACCAACAAATAGCATTCAAAGCAGAAAGACAGGAAATATATGAAAAATTACCAGGGCTTAAAATGATGCATTTTGTTATAGACTTCATAGCTGTTACAGTATCAGAACCTGAAACAAGAAATCTTTGTTCAATTGAACGCATAATGATCGACAAGTTTTAATCAAATTATGCTTATGAGTTATGTTAGTCACCTTCCATATTCATATCTCTTCCTGAGATCACTTCGGTCACAGTTGAAGAAAATTCTGAAGTCAACTGATCAGCCCCTGGATTACAATCCCTATCTTCATATGAGGACCTGACATTTAAAGAAAGCATCAAGAGATATGCAACGAATTAACTAGTTATATCACAAGAGCTAAAGACAGTAGTGTATCAAACATCAGGTTATAAACCATGACCAACGAGAAAATACCCTGAAATGTTGTCTGTACAAGCACCCAAGATTGGCAGGCAAGGACAGTCAATCCCTTGACAATCAAGATCTAGATCAATTAACAATTCTGAGAAGGAGAAATTAGCTCCAAATGCATCTAAATTAGGCAAATCAATGTCAAAAATGTCTGCTTCCTTATCAGACTCAGAGGTAGAAACCTCTTCAACTGTTGGTTTATCCAAGTTTGCTGTCGCATCAGAGCCATCAAAATCTAGTCTTCCTCTTACATTTTCCCTCTTGGTCAACCTCTTAAATGTTGTCTTGACAGGTGAGGAAGAAGAAATGCAATGGTTTCTCTCCATGGTGTATGACACATGTTTACATGGGCTGACAATAACTGTTTCTGATGTAATCACAGTGCAGTTTGTAGGAGTTTCTTGAGGAGTAATGCTGTTGCTGCGAAAAGCCGCAGAAGGGACAGTCACTGGAGATGCAGATTGATCATTCTGAGAGGAAACTACTTGTGGCGGTGTGTTGGGGCTGGTCGAATTAGTTGGGGAAGACATCAGAGGTTGATTGAACAAACTCTTGGCAACACTTGACCCTTGAGGTGGTGGACCACTAGGGATGCGGTTATTAGGTGATAATCTAATCATAGAAGACCGGGCAGTTTCTGTTGTAGTGACTGCTGCATTATCAGGCTGTGCAGTTTCTTGACTAATTGCTGCATTATCAGATAGCTCATATGTAATCAAACAGAACTGAGTCAAAAACAAAACATAGGCACATGACTAGCTCCAAAAATGTATACCTTGGTTTGGTGGTTTGTTATTGTATGGTAACTTGCTGCGAGATTTCTTAACATTTAAAGGGTGCTGTTCTATGCCAATAAATGAGCCAACTCTTTTTCTTGTCAAATTTGCGACGGATGAAGACATATTAGCGTGCTGCTTGATGAAATTGGAGGGCATAGAAACTGGCATAACAGTTGGTGACGATGTATATACAGGGCAACCTAAAGAAAGAGTGAGCATTACTAAAAACAATTCTTAACTTTCTGGGTATTAATTTTGCCTATTGTTGAACAAAAATTATTGATTCATAACTTGAGTTCCTTGAATTACTAGTTATAATTCTTAAATAATAATTTTGAACCAAATACATTACAATTCTTACAAATCAATTTAATACGCATGTTATAACACTGTTCAGCAGATCTAAACCAAAGAAAACTTACCCATATGGTATTCTATCAAGCGTAAATTCAACTAATTATATAATTCAAACACAAAGAGGGCTTATGGGTTAAGGGCTATGGGTTTAATTTTTATACCTGCGGGAGATCCACAAGAAGGACCTGGTTGAGAAACCATAGCTACAGATCGAGAAGCAGAGTTCTGAATCAAGGGTGGTGCAGGTGCATTTCCACTAACATTATAAGCATTCATTACATCTTGCATTCCCTGCAAAAGAGTCTGCACCCTGAATTTTTCTTGTTCCAAACGCACCCTTTCTTGATCGACAATAACTTTTTGCTCTTTCAAGCTTACATACTCATTTAGCATCGCTTCTAAACTCAACAAACTCTTGGGTGCCTGAAAAAACAAGAAATAAACAAAACCCATATAGGATTTTTCGATTCAAGAAACACCCAGTAAAGAAAATGTGTACATACATATATGTACCTCTTGAACTGGGGATTTGGAGATGAGAGAAGCGGCCTCAGTCCTGAAAGCGGAACGGGTATCGGAGAAGCTGTTATCAGAGAGGTAACGATCAACGATGAAGGCGATCTGCATCGGCGTCACTTTACCTTTGCCGAGAGATTGGGCTGTTTTGGATTTGGTTTGCTTCCCCATTTCTTTTCTTGTAAAGGGAGAGACAGAAAAAGATGGAAAGATAATGAGGGGAAAAAAAAAACAAGAAATGGAAGATTAGGGATTTGGATTTAGAGAAGTTGAAGAGTGAAAACGGCGGGAGTTTTTGAAATTTTTGGAGGAGTTAGCGGTTAGATCTGCTCGCGGGAACCGTAGCGCGTTAAGCGGGGAATACTATAACTCAATAAAATTTCTTTGTTTTGGTAATTTCTATGCTTGCTCACTTGTTTATGTAAACTAGTCCTCCATCAGGCATTGCGCAGACTATAAATAATATACATTTTAAAGTTGATATATATATTTTAATGTACAAATAATAATTGTAATTAAAATAAAGGAAAATTGTAGGGTTATTTTGATTTTACTTTATTTTATTCATCATTGGATGAAAATGTATTTTTCCATCCAATAGTGGTTATTAACAAAGTACATTTTACTTTGTAAAAATCAAAGTAACCCTATAATGCACCTCAAATAAATATAATGAAATGAATAATAAAGTAAAAACTAAAATAAATAAAACAAACTTATCCTTAAATTAAATTATCAAATTTAACCAAACAATTAGCTAATCATAAACTATAATAAAAATATCATATAAAAATCAATACACTTGGAGACAAATTTAAAATAACTATTGAAAGCAATCATCTTTATAACTATATTAAGGATGACGTGTTGTTTGAGCATGTGATGCTACATCATTAGAGAGTTAGGGTTTGAAAAAGAGGAAAAAAAATTGAATTTGAGACTAAAAAAGAAAAAATATTAAAAAAAATTAAATATAATTATAACATTAATATTTTCAAACAGACTAACAAAATTATTGGATACACACTAATTAGCATTGATTAGTTATATAATTCGATAAGTCTTTGTATACTAACCAACAGAAATAGCCAATACCTCTCGTCCTACAGCTTTCAAGTACTGTAAAAACACATTCCAACAAAAATAAAAACAACAAAATTATTTCAAAATTAACAGAATATATAATCACAATAAAATAAAAAAAATAAACAAAATTATTTTAGTAGAGAATAATATACATTATTTTTGAATATGAGTAACAGAAAAATAGAAAAAAGACTCAATTCAAAGATATTGAGTCAAATAATAGAATCTACGTTAAATGAATAGAAGAGAAAGATGTATTTATGGTTGAATAGATGAGAGGTGTTTTAAGTGAAATAGAAAGCATAATTTTTGGTGGGGTAGGAGAGAGAGATATTTTAGATGGAATAAAATTATAGTGTTTTAAATAAAATAAAATATTTATATTTTTTAATTAAAAATATGAATTTTTAGAATCAACACATAAGCATTTAAAGCTGAATACTGAATTATGAGAAGAGGTACGTGTCAAAAATTGGGCTGAATGACTTTGAAACTCAGGATTTAATATATATTTATATATATATATAGATTTAGGTTATTGCAATTACAACTATTGATTACCTTTGTGTGTCGATATCTATGGTATACATCAATAGCTATAATTAAATAAATATTAATATATCGATTTGTATGGGAAAAAGTTCAATTTGAAACTTAGATTTTTGACCTAGGAGTACATTGGACCCTATATATATATATAT
>CATIWK010374378.1:0-16199 GCA_949634005.1 Mallotus japonicus
TAGTTGATACTAAAGTTATATAACATCCACTTAGTATTTAAATTATCTTTAATTAGTATAAATAGTAAATATATAATACGAATAACAATATTAGTATATATCAAAATTTCTATTAACATAATTGATGAAATAAATTCTATTATATCTAACAATATAAAGACTATATATATGTCAAGACTATATGTTAGTAATATTAACATATATAAACATACAATAAGTTTAAACGGGCCGTGTTGTGTAGAAATAACCTAAACCCAAAGCTGTTTAACTCCGTGTCATGTCGTGTCGTTTAAACGGGTTGTGTCACAAATTGTCAGCCCTATATAATATATGTTTGTATATATTAACATACAATAAAAATAATAATTATAATAATATTACTTGCTCATTACTTTTAAATAATATCAATAAGATTAGATTACTTACTAAAATAATAATCAATAAGTTATCAAATATAATAGTAACAATATATTTTAATTGATAAATTATAAATTTTAAAATACATACAATGTTAATTTTCTTATTTTCATATTTTTAGTTTAAATTGAAATATAATGGGTATTCCATATTTTTATTTATTGTTGTTAATAATAACATTTTTCTTATTTCTCATCTTTTAAGTTTAAATGTGTTGTAATAAACATTTCACATTCTTATTTATTAATTGAATTATTGTAATATAATAGACATTTTACATTTTTACTTGTCAATTGAATAATAATAATAGTAGTAGTAGTAGCAACAACAACAACAATAATAATATTATTAATAATATTGAAATTAATAAAAATATTTTGTTAGTAATTTATTTATTATATTTTAAACACAAATTATATATATTAATTTTTATCATATATTGTTATACATGTTTTACGTAATATATATTGCTTAATAATATAATGAAAATATATAATTAAGTTCACTACTATTTATTCATACATATATATTATTATTAATATTCGGTACCATATTCGATTTTTAGTTCGGTACGGTTCTCGGTTCAGTTTTTTGTAAATATCCAGTACCGTACCAAATTAGTTACAAAATTCGGTTCGGGGTTAAAATTATTCGGTTCGATACGGTTTTAATGTCTTTCGGTTCGGTATTTTCTCCGTCCTGTGTACAGCCCTAATGCAAATAAATTAAAATGATAGAAATAAAAATATTAAAGTGATAAAGATGACATTTCCACCATAAAAATGGGAACTTTATGATAAAAAAAAAAAGCCATTTTTACCATTAAAAGCATAAATACCACAAAAATTGATAAAAATACAATAAAAAATGAGAAATAATGCAGAAATAATAATAAATATAAATAGAATACTGCAGTAAATAAAATAAATTAAAATGATGCAAAAACAATAATAAAAATGCTAACTTTACTCTAAAATACCCAGTTTTACGTAAATGAAGAAAAAGATGCAAAAATGGTGGAAAAATGCAAAATGAATGCAAACACTCCCGGATCCAACCCGAACTTCCTTCTCCTTCTACATATCTTATTCACAAACTTCAAATCACCACAAAAATCACAACTTTATCACAATAATAAATATTTACAATAAGGTGAATAAAAATGCAAAAATGATGAAACATGATGAAAATGATAGAAATAAGATGAAGAGGATAATAAAAATGCAATTTTTAATTAGAAAATGATTAGGAGATCCTCAGAGGGACCGGTATTTATCCTTATAGTGTGCTTTGACTTAGATGTAGTTGGGTTTGAATTTTTGGATCTAAATCTTAAGAAAAATGTAGAGATTTGGTTAAAAGTGTAGAGAATGAGAGTCCTAAGTCTTCAATTCGGCAGAGTTTCGGTATATTTTTGGGTCTGTTCCCCTTACTAAAAATGAGGTGTAAAGGGCCTATTCATAGGCAAAAATTCAAATTTGGGGGGCGCAGTGAGCAGCAAGGGCGCACACGTACGTTACAGTCGCGCGCGTGTGCCCGTTCCATGGGTGTGCGGCATGCGCCCCCCATTGGCGCTTAGGTGCATGACATGCATGCGGGCAAGCCATTGGCGGGCAGGTTCGCGAGAAATGCGCTCCTCCAGACTTTTTGACACGTCTACTTTATGTGCTTTTGAGGTTCAAATGTGTGTTTTGGGCATTTTTGGATATTCATCTCGATCTAAGTACGCTCGAGAAAATTTTCTAAGAAATTTTCCCCCTGTGTAACTGACATAAATCCTTCATCATCGGATCTTTGGAGGATCGTCAAAATTTAAGTATCAACAGGTGGATTACTTATGCATATACAACACCACTAAACATGCCAAGAGTCACAAAATTACAATCAAATAAAATATATTAAATCAAACAAATATTCAATTCAACAAAAAGAGCTCGATCTAATAGATTTAGCTCCTAAATACAACAAATTCCACCAATCATATAAAAGGTACAATCAAAATAAAAGAAAAGGAGGATTAGAAGGAGAAAAATGCAAAGGTAGAAATGTTATATTAAAATAAATAATATGTTCTTTAGAGATTTGACTAAAATTTGTTCAATCAATGGAGGTTATAGAATTTCAATCGAGGATTGAATGAGTTATCCTAGTCAATTTTTTAAATGAAAAATGAATAAAAAATACGTGTTATACTTTTGAAGCATGATTTGGCAATGAAAACGATAGGTATTGGTCTTTCGATTTAAAATGGATTTTAAGGTATGAATAAGGTATTCTAGCATAAAACTGGTAGAATTTTGGTCCAAAATCTTTCCAAAACTGAAAAATTCATCTTCTATTTATAGGCATTAAATTTATGTGCATGGATTTTGAGGTGCGTATGGAATAATACCCATGCACATGGACCAGCATGGGATGCAAATAATCCATGCATTCAGGTGTATGGAAAACCGCATCCGACACACGTGAGTAAATTGACCTATGCATGCGGATTGCCTTTCCACACACAACATTCTAGCTCCTTTGGTTCTAATCTCAAGGTCTCACTACCTAATTTAGGATTTTAGAGGTTTGGGTTTTTTGGAGTTCTTGGTTATACATTTTCAAGTTTTAAGTTCATAGAGACACATGCCCAAAACAAGCAATTTATACCTTTCCCAATCAGTAACGATTATCACTGAACCATTTTATAAGACTATCAAGATTTAAGATCCGGTAGTAAAATCAATTTAACTTCTAATATTTTAATAAATTAGTAATTAATGATCAATGTTTCATAGATTACAAAATCCTAAACCTAATAGGTTTAGCAAAAACAAAAATTGACAAGCTAATTACATAATTCTGAATCGATAGGATTGCGAAGAAAATTAATTTTAAATAATAAATAATTATTTTCCAATGTTAATTGTATAGAATTAGGAAAATTAACTCCTAAACATCACATGAAAAATAAATTATTAGATAACATTTTATGTGCATAACATTGAAATTTAATATATAAACATTAGTAAAATAGTTTTCAAATATTAATATTATGTTTAATATATGTCTTGAAGTTTTTGGTCCATAATATCATTTGTTTAAAGTCCAATTGCATTTGTAATCTATTTGGTGGCCAAGTTAAGGACATTTTTCCTTACAAGGATTTGACTCTTATTTAGGAATTAAACGGTTTTTTTTGTTGAAGGGAATCCTCGATTATTATAATATTTTGTTCCTTTATAAATATAGCCAAAGTTATATGTATTAGGTGTGCCGTCATGTGCCGAAAAGGCACCAAATGTGCCATCATGATGTTTTAAGTATAAGCTATTGGGTCTCTTGTTTTGATATCTTGAGAGAGACATATTAATCTCTTTGGGCAAGTGAGATCATTGGGTGAGCTTATTTGGATGTAATTTTGTTCAAGGGTATCTCCATGTTATTTTCTTGTACTTTTATTTTGGTGTAGTTAATTTATTGTTTCCTTCGCTTGTGTATGTAAGTTTACACCAAACAACGTTAAATTGGTGTGTTTTGTGTATATTCTCTATCGTTGTCATGTTTGTTTATTATTTCAAATAATTTTCTAATCCTCACACACTTTCGCAAACCTAAAATTTCTAAAAAGTTGTATTAGAGCTGTCTAGAATTACTTAGGATTTTGTTATTGGCAACATTAATGTTTGAGATAGAAATTGTATCGCAATGTGACTCGTGGCGTGCATCAAGTATTAGTGTGAGTATTTTTGACACACGATTGGATGCATGAAGCATTGTTAGAGAAGTAGAAATTTGTGTCTACAATAAGCAAAGAGAAGATGGAGAATTTGGATAAAAAGGCCATCACTGCTATACACACTTGGGCAGTAGGTACTTTCTTGGAAACCCATGTTGATTTACATCTAACATGATGGATTTAGGCATTTGTGGAGAAGGAGGAGCAATTTTTTACATACAAGAAAATTCAAGTCAAGGTGAAGATTGTTAAATATATGCTTGAATTTTTTGGCCCACAATATCATTTATTTAAATTCCAATTGCATTTGTGATCTAATTGGTGGCCAAGTCAAGGAAATCTTTCCTCAAAAAGATTTGACTTTTATGTAGGAATTAAATGGTTATTTCTTTTTGAAGAAAATCCTTAATTATTAGAATATTTTGTTTCTTTATAAATAGGGCTAAAGTTATATGTATTGGGTGTATCAAAAAGGCACTGAATGTGCCATCATGACGTTTTAGGTATAAGCTCTTGAGTCTCTTGTTTTGATATCCTGTAAGAGACATGGTAATTTCTTTGGGCGAGTGAAATTATTATGTGAGTTTATTTTGGTGTAATTGGGTTCAAGGGTATTTCCATATTATTTTCTTGTACTCTTGTTTTGGTGTAGTTAATTTGTTGTCTCATTCACCTTTGGACATAGGCTTATATCAAACCACGTTAAATTAGTGTATTTTATGTATGTTCTCTATCGTTTCCATGTTTGTTTATTATCTCAAATAATTTTCTAATCCTCACGCGCTTCTGCAAGTCTAAAATTCCTAACTTATTAAAGTCAATATACCCCGATAAAAATTAATAAATGAAATATATAATAGTTATAGTTTTCATAATGAAATAAGTTAACCAATAAGTACAATTAATTATGAGTAATTTTACAAAATTAGTAATAGTTGAATCTAAAATTTATTTGATAAGTTCTTTTGAATTTAATTGATAACTATTTGAACAAAAAATCAGGCGTATATGATAAATTTAAATTTTTTTTGTAATGATATTTATTCTAATTTATAATAATTAATAATTCAAAGAAGTTTAACTATAGCTTTTTTGTTTGAATATTTTTTAGTATATTGTCAGTAACAAACTTAATAAAAAAAATATTATCTAAAATTATACAATTATATATTGTCGAGTAATATTTACTCTAATAAGTACAACTAAAAATAGTAATATTAATAACAGTAATATTGAATTTAAAATAATAAAATTAAAAAATGTCTATCATGAGTACAATTGACATACAAGTATATAATTAAAAAAAAAACCAAATTTCTAAAGAATATGAGAGATTTATATTTAATTTGAGTTGTCCATGAAAAAATGCAAGACAACTTGATGAAGTGTTTGAATTAAAAAATTTAAATAAAAATTAAGAATTTTTATTTATAAAAAAATAAATCCTGTCAGATTCCATTTTAAGAATTCATACTGTAAAATTTTATTTCCTACCTCCATTAAATTTTTTTTTTCAAATTGTATTTATAACATTTTTAGTTTCCTCAATTTTATTTCTAATTTTTACTACTTTTCATTAACGCTTGTTATTTATTTATTTTTTTTACGATTATCACTTATGCCTAAACAGAGAATCAATTTTGAATTTAAATAAGAGGAAATTTCATAAAATGACCTATTTGACCATGCTTTTTTTTTTTTATAGTCCGATCCATTTCATTTTTTCAAAACTAATTTTTATGTTTTCTTTTTTAAACTATCATCTTTTTAGTTTTCATTTGTAGTCTTCTTCCAACTCATAATGCCACATGTAGCTTCAAACATATCTCCTAAAGCAGTCAATGTCACCTGCACAAGCAACAAAAAATTATATCATTAATGAATTTGCCTGATTTTATGAAGTAAGGGCCAATCACTTTCAATCGTCCTTAGCTACCTTGTACGATTTTTGTTGGAAGTTATACATACACTTGTCACACCTACAATAAATTATTTTTCTTTCTCAAAACTTATCACAATTCTTTAAAAATATCATCATTTATGAAATTTAAATTTTATTATTATTATTAATTTATTAGATTAATTTTTAAAACTATTTTTTTAAATAGTATTGCCTGCCAATGAATACATACTAATATCTCAACTATTAATTATTAGTATTAGCAAAAAAAAAAAAGATATAATTTTAGTGTAAATTATTTGATCTAAAACTCATCAACAAAATGAATTAATATTTAAATCATGGTATCTTTTTATTGATAAAAAATTATTATTTTTAAAAATTATATAATTGTATTAGTTAATTGTTATAGCAGCCGTAACAGTTAATTATTAATATTAATATAAGAAAATATTTACTCCAATAATAGATGTAGGACATCATAAATTGATGATGTAATTAATATTATTTTTTTGTGTGGATAAAATTTATTTTAGTATCTAACCATGGATATGGGACAAGATAAAGTGTAAATTCCACACACATGAAGAATTGATCATGAATTTCGTGATGGCCGTAGCGGAGTCAAACTTTTACCTATTCACCTCCGTCTTATAGTCATTGGCATCATCATTTTTACATCCATATATTGATTTTTTTTTTGTTTATTTATAAACATATATAATTAAAATTTAATTTAACATGTATTATAATATATTTAATTATATTAATTATGCAACTTATATAATGTTTATTATATATATTATAAATTTAATTGTTTGTTGTCCTTCACTTGTTGTTTTTGTTGTTTCTTGTTTTTTCTGTTGTTACTTTTTGTTGCTTCTGTTTTTTTAATGTTGTTGCTTTTTGTTGTTTTTGTTTTTCAGTATTGTTGCTTTTTATTTTTTAGTGTTGTTTTTTTCGCCTTTTTTTTTTGTTACAAATACACCATAAAA
Source organism: Mallotus japonicus (assembly GCA_949634005.1). NCBI lineage: Eukaryota > Viridiplantae > Streptophyta > Magnoliopsida > Malpighiales > Euphorbiaceae > Mallotus > Mallotus japonicus. The sequence goes on from CATIWK010374378.1 coordinate 7,034, forward strand.
ATCGTAAACATGTTACATATTGATGATCAATAAATTTAAGATAATTTTTTTTGAAAAAAAAAACTTGTTAGACATTTTAATAAACAAATCAAAGTAAAAAAAATAAAATCCTTATTTTTTAAGAATATAAATAAAATATCCCTTAATTTTCTATTTCTATGAGAATCCATCATAAATAAAATAATTAATCCCAATTCGACAATTGCCACTATAAATATCTATATATAAAAGCTATAACTGTCTATTGTAGTAATCAGCGAGAAGTTTGTGTCCATTGAGCATTAAAGCGGTATTCACATATAACCACAACATGCCACAAGAAAGAAACAATGGTGGTGCACTAAACAACATTTCAATTGGTAGTATAAAACCTATGCCATTATAACTAGATAAAAAAAAATCCCACACCCAGATTTTAATCATAAACATTTTAGTCATTTTTTTTTTCAAAACTAATTACTTTAAATTGCTAGTTGTGAGCTTTTAACGGTAACTTGAGGAAAGGTGCATTTGATGGATGACATGTGGACCTAACCTTTTCACGTGACCATTATGGGAGCTTGTTTTGAAACGTTTGTCTTTTAGCTGAAAAAGGTAAGCTTATATATGGTCTAGATTTAAAAAAACAAAACAAAACAAAACAAACAAACAAACTTCCTTAAAGCTATTTTTAAAAATAATTTTGGTCAATGTGGCTTTTGATATTATTTTTAATTTTTGATTTATTTATGAAAAAATTCCTTTAAATAATTTTAATTGTTTAATTAATAATATAATTCAAAAGTATGTTATATACATATCAATTTGATTACGACAAAAAAGAAATTAAGTTCACCCATAAGATTATTTCATTTAGACAAATATTAATAAATAAAGATCCCACATAAATATTAATTTGCATATATTTAATATTAAACTAGTCGTGTATCCACGTTTTGCGTGGGTTGTAAATAATATACATATTTTAAAATAACTAATTAAATAATTTTAAGAAATTAAATATAAAAATGATAACTCAAAAAGGTATTGCAATAATTATATTTTTTTATGTTTTGTTTAGAGTACATATATATTTTTAATACGTAAAATAATAATGATAATTAAATAAAAAATAAAAGAAAAAATAGAAAATAGTGAAAAAAAATGATGTTTTAGTTAGAATAAAATACATAAATTTTTATTAAAAAAATAGTAATAGTTTAGATATATTAGAATTAGAGTGTTTTATATAAAATATAATTACATTTGTATTTTAAAATAAGATTATTTATATTTTTATATAAAAATATTCTAAATTTTAATAATTCAACACATAAGTTATTAAGAACGAATGATGAATTATGAGGAGGGATACTTATTAAATTTTGAATTTAATGACTTTGGACCTCTGTATTTAATACATATATACATTATTTAAAAATACATAAAATATATATTTCCAACGAAGATAAGATGACCACAATTAGAGAATTTGTAGCACAATTATGCAAACAAGAAATTAATTAACAAAAGTGAGATATTGATTTTTTTTTTTTTGGGTCTTTTGAGATTGCTAATTATAAACAAGAATTTTAAGGGGAAAAAAACATTTGGGTTAGCAACAATCATAACAAATTAATAATGTGTATGGCCATGGCTCAACGTTGTTGGGTTGTAGATTTTAGGTCATTTTCAGATAGCGTTTTGGCATCTATTTTGTAATTGTAGCGTATAAGTTATTTTCTTGTGTTCATGGGACACAAGTATAGAGGTATTAGGGCGCAACATCATGTGCTTGTGTTTCACCTCTTCTCCACTTTGATATGGACAAAGTTAAGATATGACCCTAAACATTTCTAAGGATTTTCTTTGTCGTCTCTTGTTCATGCATCTTTAATTTTTAGAAAACAAAAATAAAAAAACTTTCAAGTCAAGGTCGGCAATAAAATTCCAAAAGAAGGGGAAAGTACCGTAGGTCCAAATAAAATTAAATTTTGTTGGAACCAAAATTTGTCAAGATTTATGTTTGGCAAAAATTATTTTTTTGGATAGATATTTATTCTTTTTTTTATAGATATAATAATATTACTATAATAAATAGCATTGAATTAGTTAATATTTTAAACAATATTTTTAGGGAAATCACTTGAAGCATAATGTATTAATTAAATTATAATTTACTAAAATGTATAAAATAATATTATATAATTTTAAAGTTTATTTAATACATAAATTAATCATATTTTGATATATAACCTAAAATTTTTGAATATTTTTCTAAAATATGAGTCATATTGATTTGTATAGGGATAGTAGCTGATTTTTAGCTTTTACTTATTGAGATTTATATGACATTCATTAATAATGAAGGATAGATATTATATATTTTTCAAAATAAATTAAAATAGTCTTAATTTTAAAATTATGAATTTATATAAATTATATTGTACATAAAGATGAATGCATACAAAATTTTAAAAAATGGTTTATTTATTCAAGTTTTTGAAAACTCACATGAGAAGAAACAAAAACATAACAATGGCTTAATAGATTAGGCCTCTAAATTTTTTTCCTCCCATGTTTCACTTGATCCTTCTTAACTTCTCAGTTTGTAAATCCAATAACTATTACATTACAATTTCACTTGATTATGAGGAAAATATCCTCTTAAATTGTAATTTATAAGAGGATACTTTTTTATTAGATACACTTCAAATAGTTATACGATTTTTTTTTTTTGTGTATATAAATAATTTCTTAAGATTTGTTTGCTAAAAAAATATATGGAAATAAGATTGGAAGTAATTCAATGAGGAAGATATTTTGGAAATTTATTTGAACAAAAATCTAACAACCTATTTTATAAATAATATATAAAAATAGAAATTATGGTATGAAATGAAAATTATGCATTTCAATTGTAGAAGGGAAAATGAAAAATTTGATGTCTCAACTTTTAAAATCTTACAGTTAGGTATCCCAACTTTTATTTATTACAATTTAGTGTGTCAACGTGCTAGAGACTAACAATACAATGTTCTTCGCAGAATAACAACATCTGATAGATGAATTGCGAGGTGGTACAATACCTAAATACAAAATGCCTACATGGTCTTTGCATATATGAAGCATGTGAAATAGAAGTAAGAGAAGACAATATTGCCCTTTGAGTTTCCATTTTCTTTCCCCTTCAATTTCATCTCCCTTTTTAAAATAACCGGCTTGTTTTTCCCTTTCTAAAATTTCATCTCTCTTTTGTTGCTTCATTCATTTCTTTTCAAATGAATTTTGATTTTGTTGATTTTATATAACAATATTATTGCTCTTATGTAACCATTTTGTTTTTTTGTTCTTATTTGTGTTACTTTCCTCGCTAAAATTTGCTTATGTGACAAGCTTTTAGTAATAGAAACTTTATAGACAACTCAAAACCCAGGTAGAAGGTTTGTGACTTATGGGAATGTAGGCTGTTAATTTTTTATATGGATTGATCCTCCAATATATGAGAGGGCAAGGACAATAATACTAGATTTGTTAAGAAGGGTCATAATAATGGAAGAGGAAGTCAAATGGGCTAGGAGAAGGAAAAGAATATTTTGGGTATGGCAATTTTATATATTTTAATGTTTGTGTTCAAGAAATTGTGAAATTTAGAATGTTTGATGAATAATGTTGCTAGGTTCTATGTTTGATGTCCATAGGCTATTTTGTTATTATATGAACAATTTAATATTATGTATTAATAGTTTATTATCAAAGTTATTATAAATTATTGTGATTACAATGTGTTTGATATAAAGTTTGAGAGAATGCATACAATAGTAAATATGGATCCAAAAGAATAATTAGTTCAAGAAATAAAACCAAATCAAATTAGAAGCAAAATTTTGTTGGTTCTATAATCATTAGAATTAAGGCCACCAATAAGACATATAATAGGTAAATTTTCATTGTATTAAGCTTATATCCATTAACAACATAATCAACAATGAGCTCATTACATTAGGACCTAGCACAACCATTAGCAATATAACCAACATTAAGCTCATTTCAACAACCAATAAGTTTAAGCTTAGGATCAATAATAAAATGATCAATAATAGTAAGGTTGAAATTTCTAGCACCTCACAATTAACGATATGAAAATTATTCAATAACCATTACAATAGATTCTTAAGACAAATAATATGCATTTTATGTTAAAAAATTTGCATTACAATTTGAAAATCACATAAACATAAATTGCTCTATAAGATCAAGTGGTCAAAAGATAAGAACCACCATAAAGCAGTTATATTTTCCAAAACACAACAAAACATCTCCAAAATGGATTGTATCAAAACGATGCAAGGATACAAGTAAGAAGTTATAGTCAAGAAAACATTCTTCAAAGTACTTTGGCTACTTCAACAAACTTCAATCTCTCATTGAAATCAAAATTTTTTTCCTCTATATTTAAAAGTAGTTTGGCTAGATTGAGTATTCAATACATCTTCTGCATATTCAATTTGAGGCAGTTTTGTGTTCTTGTCTTTACCATCCCTTCCTTTGACTTTTCATATTAAGCTTTCTAAAAATAAAAATACAATGTAAAGTAAATTATATTAAATAAAAAATAGTCATTTGCAAAGGTGAACTAGTGATGAGCTTTTTCTTTTATTTCTTGAAACCATCCTACTTTTTTGACATGAATTGTGCTCAAGTTCATTTCCTATTTTTTTTTCATCTTTGACATGAATTGAGCACAAGTTCAAATATTATGAGTAATATAATACCAACAAATTTAGTTTAAAAAGGGCTTGTAATCTAAGAATACTGATAAAAAAATTCTTACATTAATAACCATATCTATGAGTACTCCATATCCTATTGGTTATTGTGACCCAAATCCTAAAATACACTTCTATTTTCTTTATTCTTTCGTGAGTATGAATTTCTATTTCCCAATCTCTCAGGACTACCAAATCTCAAAATTAATTACTCAGACTTAATAAATTGGCTTGCCATCTCTGACTGTGATGAGATGTTTAGGTCCCTCATGTTGCTTAATAGACTCAATAATCACAATTTTGTCAAGCTCAGTTTCTGGTAACTCAGTCTTGTCTTCACAACCACTTGCAAGTGTTGTTTTTTTTTATTTAATAACTTACAAATCAAGAAAGTGAAATAGAAAATTAATTATGAGAAAAAATTAGAATTCAGTGAAGATACAAGTTTTTAAAAATACAACTTTCAATTTTGATGGTTTACCCATTCTTTCACTTAAATGTCTTGTATTACCAATTTATAAATCCAATAAAATCCTTTATGTCAATTTGTTACAAGTTAAAATAAAAAAATAATTAGCAATAACCTTACATTTGTTTTGTTGGAATGTTGGGTTGAACTCTCATGAGGTTAACCTCTAGTTTGTGATGAATTAGTCTTCAACCTTGGACATGTCATGAAATTATATCATGTCTTAAAACAAGCTTGACATCTCATCACTCTACCTTCCTTGATAAATTTTACCCATTAAATGTTTCATCCTTTTATTTTTTTTTCTATTTTTAATAAGTCCACTAGGCATCTTTTGAAATAGAGTAGGCCATACAGAATCAATGTCTCCCTTTTTCCAAAATTTTCAACCATTTATTGGTTCATCATATTCTTATAAGCTTGAAGGTATGTAGATTTACTATAATAGTTATGGACATAGTCCAATGAATTATGTTGAATTTGGTTAATTGCACAAAATGCACGAGGACAGAGGATTTGAGTCAAATCCTATTTTCTATATAGGCAACTTTTAGCCTCCAAATCAATAATATATATGTTTCATCTAAAACTAACCTCAAGACTCGAATCATCATTCCATATCATTTCATATTCTCTAATATTTTTTATGCTCTCATGTAACTTTTTTTGATTCTTATACCAAAATCATCAATCCATTTATTAGCCCACTCTCGATTAATGACCAACCTTTTCATTATAATTTTTCTTGTATCTTCTAACATAGTGTAAATATTTTTGTTCAAGCGTTTATAATTTTTCCATTGAAGCTTCCACTAGATTATTGTCTATTATGTCATATTTAATTTGAGTACTCAAGTAAACCCTACACTAATGCCTTGGATGAGTGATCAATATACCTTCAAACCGCTTTGGAGTATTTTTCATCTCTTTCATGTTTTCTTCAAAATTAGGCATGTTTATAGACATATCATAGGTCTAAAATAGGTTTTGTAGGTCTTTATATCTTCTATGCATTTTCCTCCAATTTGCATAAAGATACCTTGCGCAACACCTATGATCTACTTAACGCAACAATATTCTAACAACATATAAAAAGGCCTCATTTTAGTTAACAAATATATAACACACATGTATAAATATAACAACATGTAGAAAATATAACCTAAAGCATTACAAAATTTAAAAGTTATAAATACTTTTTCTTGGTTAGTTATAATAGTGTATCAACTGCTTTTTTCAAGTCCTAAATCATATTTAAGCAAACTTAAGAACCACAACCATGTTGCTTTTCTCTCACCATCCATAACTTCATAGGCCATAAGGAACAAGGAACATTTAATTGCTCTTATCCCTTATGATAATTAATAAAACATTTCATTTGATTGCTCCCTTAGAAAACAACCATCTAAACCAAGTACTTTTCTACTACCATTTAACAACCCATTCTATTAGCAATTAATTAAGATATATAACATTTCAAATACTAGTAGATGTTTTAAACTTGGTTTATACATCTTTATGGCAATTTTGCTCCCCAAATTAGACTTCTCAATCTCACAATAATGCAAACTCTTTTTCCAAATCACGTTGTAATTTATCTAACATATACCCTTTTGATCTCTTAACTTTTTTTAAGACTCATATAAAGTTTTAGATCTTCCTTGATTGAGTAATTCAAATCTGTCAACCTCATAGATATTATTGACTTGTATTTATATATTTATTCCTTGTTATCCATTTTGTGATTACTCTCCTATTCTTGAATACAACAAGGAAAGAATGGTTAGACATGTAAGATTTACAAGCAATCCCTTAGTTACGCTATTCTTTAAAGCAAAAATATACTATTATCAATTGCATTTAACACATTTTGCCCTCACCTTTTTAGTAATATTCCTCCTTTCTTGAATTGCAAACTTTATAAGTGCATCTTTGAATTGTCTTGCACTTTCTAAATGCATTCCTGAGTTAAAACTTATCTTTTTAACATTTAGTTTAAAATCAACAGACTTGGATTTTCTTCTCCTACGATGGTCATCATCGTCTACAACAATGCTAACTACATTACAAACATCCTTAATTCTTAATAATCTATAAAATTTTCTTTTTCAACACCAACACTAGATTGTTGTCCTTTTTCTACTTCTAAATTAGCCTAAGATCTCTTAACATTCTCCTAGTTTGTAGCATCCATACTGCCAATAAATTTTTGACTCTATCACTTCTTTATTGTAAATTCCCTTACAACATTTTTCTAAATTTAATTAGTTATTCTTCATCATCAGGCATGCCCTCACACTCGATAATTTCTTCATTAGAATCCCTAGCTTTTTCATCATTAACATCCTTATTATCATTCACATTAGATATGTTTGCATTAGTAATATTCTTTTTTTTTTCAAAATGAATCTTCTTCTGCATAATTACATCTAAGGAGGTGAGGCAGCAAAATAATAATAAAATGTGTTAAGTTTCAATTTACATTGGTCAGGATTATTTGAAATTTCATTCTCAGTAATTGCATCATTTATTGTGCCAGAACCATTGATTTCATCACCTCTATGACACACAAGTAGAGAACCACTTTCTACATCAACCTGCTCATCATTTTCATGTGATTCCTTGAAAAAAATTTCTGCATTAAAACCTAAAAACACCTTCATACAACAGTAATGGCAAATTAAAACACCACTTATGCTTTGTGTCCTACTAGATTGTAAGAATCCTGAGGAAGTCAATATAATTACATAATCTTCATTCTCTACCTTGTTTTCATAGGAGAAGATAACCGGTGTCTTAACCATTCTTCTAAAGCTTTTCGGTGGAGAGTTCATCTGTATGTTAGGTAGCTTTTCCTTGACATATTTTCAGTTGTTTTGCAATCTTCCACCATATCTAGGGCTACTAATAATGCACACACCACAACAACACTTCTTCCATGACCTAAGGAAGCACTTAGGCATTACTTAATTGATATTTTTAATAAGCGAACATTAGATTCTACAAGACAATTGTTTTGTAACAGAGCAGCAAAGGACAACCAATAAAAGTACAAAAAAAAAATAAATATCCAAGAAACAACACATTATTTCTCAATGCATACAAGGAAAAATTAAGTATAACAAAATTATTCTTTCAAACATCTAACATATACAAGTTCTATTTGGGACTTTTCTCTCCCTACTATTAATTTTAATACTATTTATTGGCTACTAGGATAGTCCAATATAAAAAAAAAATAGAGAGAGAGAGAGATGTTTGATCAATCATGTAATTCTCTAGAAGAAACATGCATTAGATAACCTCATGATACTATTGTTTTCCGTCCACTACATGTCATATTTAATTGTGAATACCATGCCACAAAGCACAAGTGATTAACAGGATTGTGATCTGCCAAAAAAAAAAAGAATTAATGAATCATTAAATTTTTAGTTTTTTTTATTGATTTTGCAAGAATAGTTGAAAATGTTCATGAACTTGGAGTGATAAAGCTAAAACCCCACCAAAACAAAAAGAATAGCTGAAAATGTTAATGAATATGAAGAAAAACCAAAAAGAAAAAAATTAAAATAGAAGAACAATTGGGTTATTGAAAACAAAAAAAGCAGAGTTTAAGACATAATTATAATTGTCAAGAATCAAAATCAAAAAGAGAGAAAGAGAGAGCTAATCTTACAAGAAGAAGTTGAAGTGGTTAAAAAGCTAATCAAAATCAATTCACACTCTGAAAAGAATGAATGTTGTTTTATTTTCGTATCTCCACTAAGCAAGACGATGATGAAGGAAACTAAAAAAAATAAAAAATAAAAAAGAAAAAGAAGGAGAAGAAATTGCGCAGCTAAAGGAAGAAAGTGCACACATGTAATTTTAGGAGAAAATATGGTACACGGGTAATTTATTGATAAAAGGGACATTTGATGTTAATGACATCCCTTTTTATGGCATT
>CATIWK010374452.1:0-10240 GCA_949634005.1 Mallotus japonicus
ACCTTTATATCGCGGTTGTCACGGCCGTTATTCTTCAATTTTTTTTTCACCTTTATTTATCAATGAAATCGGTCACGGCACCCTCAAAAACCTAGAAATAACGGCCGTCGCGTTACGTAACGGCCTTTATTTAAAACCATGGTTAAGATGGTGGTGGCGGTAGTGTTGGGTAGGAAATATGATAAGTGGGTAGGGTTAGAGTTATTTTTTTATTTTTAATAATTAATTACCAAATGGCAGTATTGTAAATTTTAATGCCAACTCAGCACATTTAATACACGTCAGCTCGCGTGTATTACACGCGTTAGATTTGTGCATTACAGGTGTTAAATAGGTCCCAAATAGAAGATTATATGCTCTATTAGTTAAAGTTAAAGTTGGGGTGTGTCATGGGTCAAAAGGGTAATGTTCAGGTGTGAAATAGAGCATTTGGCCTTTATGAAACAATGTCGTCTCAGAATACTGGGTGGAACCTAATCAACATCTATGTATCATCTTTTTTGTTACATATTCACATTTAACGGCAATTGAAACCACGCGCTTAACTTTCATTAACGTGAGGATGCCAAACTTATAAAAATAAAAGTTTAGGGACTCAATTAAAGGTAAAATTTTACTGAGGACCTATTGAACGAAAGTCGATAAGTTCAGGGACCTAAAGATGGTTTTATTCTTTTTTTTTTTTGTTGAATGTGTACATTATTTTATATAGCATGTCATGTATCACACATCTTGCTGTTAATGCAGTTAAATGATTTTCTTTTTTTTTTTTGACAACATGCAGTTGCATGATTGGTAATCAAGGTTTTTGGGTTATATTTAATAATTTAAATCATTATTTAAATTTTTTAACTCTAAAATTTGAATTATATTTAACTATTATTTTTTCCTTTTCTTTTTCCACTCTCTCTCCATTTTGGAGAGATAATTTTGGGTGAAAATTAGTACATATCTTTTTTCCTCGGGTGGAGGTTTTTACACTTTATTTTATTTCTTCATCTTTAATGTTTTTAAGGTGTGAATGGTGCAAATATCCTTAATTTTAATGTCTACTTTTATTATAATTTTTGTTAATAAAATTTTTTAGATTAATCTATTTATTACTTACTAAAAGATTAAATTATATCCATGCAAAACAATCATTTTAATCTTTTCAGATTCACAAAAAGGAATATGTCCTTAATAAATATATTTTATTTTTATTTAAAATTAAAATTTATATTTGTGTAAAATAATTTATTTTCATTTTCAAGTGGCAGAAGCAAATTATTTGAACAATTTTAAAATTTAATTATTTTTAAAATTTATTTAAAATTCTTAATTTTATTTCTAAATATAAATTAAAATATGATTTAAGCTTTTTATATCCCCTGTTATTCTCTCAAAAAATGTAATATTATAATAATTATTATACATTTTAGTTGTCATATATATATATAGTTCTTATTACATTAAAATAATATTTACAAAATCATTTAGAAAAATTATAAATATTTAAGTTCATCAAAAATAATTTTTTAACCTTTAAATATTTTTAAATAGTAAAAATAAAAAATAATTTATTTACAAAACATGAACGAAAAACGTCAATTCGTGCAAATTTGTGCGCAAAATGTTACAAACATGTTATCCTAGGCTCCACTTGCATATTCACGATTTTAAATACATATTCTATCTCTCAAAACTCATAAATCTTGTTGACATTATTAGATTTACAAATTGTACATTGTTGCATATCTTTGAATACAAAATGTGAACTTGTGCGTAAAAAGTTACAAACATGCTATCCAAGGGTTCCAATTGCTTATTCAAGATGCAAAATACATATTCCAGCATTCTAAACTCATAAATCTTCTTGACCTTGTTAAATACACCAATTGTACACTGTTACACATCTTTGAATAAAAAACGTGAACTCATGCAAATTTGCGCTCAAAGGTTACAAACATGTTATCTAAGGCTCTAATTGCACATTCAAGATTGCACATTCAATATGCTAAATACATATTCAACATTTCAAAAATATAATTTATTTAAATAGTTAAAATATAAAAAAAATTAAATAAATTTACAAATAGACATCAAAGTTAAGGATATTTATATCATTTACATTTCAAAAATATTAATGAAGTGTAAAAATAAAGAGAAGTGTAAAATTCTTCAACCCTTTTCCTCACTTTTCTTTTCTTCTCCAAACATGAAAAAAGTTATTTCCTTATTTCTTCTTATTTTTCTTTCCTTATTTTTCACCAATCCAAAATAGGTAAGGCAAGGCCAACATTATGTACGATGGGATGGTTAAATGGAATGAAAGTTGCAATTTAAAATTGGTGTAGAATGCATTAATGGAAAATTTGGGTAAATCTAATAAGAAAAATGGTGGAAACTTGAAGTTTCAAGTACGATCTTAAGCACCAATAGACAGTGGTCTCATATGCTAAAATCCTCAATTAACTGCATTGGGTTTTACACGTATGACAGAATTAAATCAGCATATGGATAGTAAACAAAATTGACAGAGCATTAATAACAAAGCATATGTTTACAGGATGCCCCATTTATCAGTCAACGCTTCACAGATCCTCGAGATACACCAGGCAGCACTCAATGGATAACCGGAAACTGGAAAAAGTAGGCAAATGACAATCAATCATCAAGATATCTCCAAATGCAAGTTACATAAACGACAATCTTGAGCAGTTCTCAACAATATAGTCAATGAAAAAAAAATTGCCAATGCTACTTTAGATAATGGTAATCAACAAGTTATCCACAAAAGAAAGAATTTTTCGAGAATTTGTGTTGTAAAAAACTTGAAACAATTGGAATAAGCAATCAGATGAAAATTTTCTCTGACATGAAAAGCAAATGTTCAATGAATTAAAACAGACCGCCCAAATCTACCAATCATTCAAGACTTCCCCATGTATGAACATGTCAAACTGCCTTAAAGAGCCAGTTTGGCATTGCATCTCATGACCAGCTTTTGGCTTTCTTTTTTTTTTCTTTTATATATATAATTTTTTGCTGCTTACCCAAAAAAATGGTTTAGGTAAAGCATCTCCAAATGCTTTGCGCAAACCATAATTCCCCAAAAAGTAAAAGAAAACCAAAAACAGTTTGGAAAACACGATGTCAAACTGGCTATAAACTGATTCCAAACTTTAAATTGTGTGTCATTGTTGAACCTTCTGTAATTTGAATAAATGTAGTATAATCGTAGAGATTGAAACTAAAGGGGGAAAAATTGCAGCACAATTACGCAACTGTAATAGGGTTTATTATTTTTCAAGAAGTCAGCCAAATAAATTTGAATCTATTAATAGTACTGATATGTAAAAGCAAATGAACTAATATAAATTTCAACAGACAAGCCAAAAGTGTTCAAGATGATGAAGGGCCAGCATGCATAAAATGCAATATATTACTTCCAGGTAATTATATATGAAAACTAGAGAATACTTCATAAAACTGTTATAATAAGTTCTAGTTGGCTTGATCCATGTATGATAAAGTAAATCTTCATGGATAAAACTTGGATCTTGAAATAAACAGGCCTCTAATGAACTATCTAAAATATTGAGTGCCACATAGAGTAGGCGAGCACCACAAAAAATGTGGCTGATCACAAAAGGGGAGTTCATTTGTAAAGTAAGATGAATGCACACCTGAATAGAAACATAATTGCAGAAAAATAAAAGGGAGTTATACAGAAAAACTTACTAGCTATGAAATCATCAATATAATCGCACTCAATTTTTCCATGGGCCATTGCACCGACCTGAAGATTTGTAGGGTAATTGGTCAAAGTATAGGTCTAAGTACAGAAATCACATGGCAAAAAAACATTTGTTAACTTCAACCTACCACAAAGACAAGGCCCACATCATCACCAACTGAACCAACATACTTGTTCATCTTAACCAGTTTTTCTGAACTGTATGAGAAGCCTGACTCAAAATCCCAGAAACATTGTTTCCAGTTAGTACTAACAGTCCATTAATAACAATGATTGAAAAAATTGAAGCTTACCTATTTTACGAGAGTTGACAGGTAGATACTGGGTCACAGGGTTCTTGATTATACGCAATAATTTTTCACGCTTACCCACAGCAGTTATACTTAGTTTTTGAAGCAGCTGCACTGCAAAATTGAATAAGGTCATACACAACAAGGCAGAGTTCCTCAAAATATCATTAGTCAATAAAATTTTGAAGTAATTAGGTGAGACAAGTAGAGCTTACACATAATTCCGGCAAATCGCTTGTATGTCCTTGGAATACGCACATGTGGTTTAACTTCAAAGAGAACACCTTTTTCTGTTTTCACATACACAGCTTGCAATCTGCCAGCCTTATTCAGTGGACTATCTAAAATTGATAGGAGAGCCTGAAATCATTGACAATTATATATGGAACTAAATTAATTTGAAATAAACTCAAAATGGCAGAAAATATGCCATCTCCCAAAACTGTTTCTTCCAAGAGAAATACAGCATTGTTAACTCAGTTATGAAGAGATTTTAAAACCCCAGAACAACGTTTATACACTGGCCTTATCTATCTAAGAACAAGGTGGGTAGCGGTTTTAAACTACAAAGTCAAATTTTTGTAAGAAGAAGCTTGTGATCATGGTATTTTGTGATCACAAAAGCAATATAGGAAAAATTTCAGAACTCAATGGAAAATAAAGACAAATCATTTATGATGAAGAACAGGATTTAATCCCAAAGCACACTAACCTGATAAACAATGTCAGGCCTATAATCAGCAGGGTTTTTATTATTTTTCCGCAAGAAATTAGCATGATCATCAGAATTCAAGATCTGGTAAGTCTGCATGAACAAAACTAGTTAGAATTATTACAAAAAATTACAACAACTCTGTAAAATTTCAACAATTCTAAAAAATCCATATTCACTTTTAAGAAAACTAGTACGACATAAAAATGCATACAATTAGATATATAATCACAGTAAACATAACAGAAAACAAACCTTTCCAACTTTTGCAACTTCCAAGGAAGCTTTCTCAAGCACAAAGATGACACCAGGTTTTTTTGCCTTTGGATCACTAGTCACAATTGGGATGCCCTCCATCTCCTGTACTTGCCCTTCTAACTCTTCTCCTTCTCCTTCTTCTTCTTCTTCTGCTAGTTCATTTTTCTTGTCATAGCTTTCCAAAGTCATTTCTGTTTCAGAAAGCATAGATCTTTTTGCACTGTTCTCTGTTTCTTCATCTACTTTTTTATCATATTTCTCCTCTCTCTTCTTTCTCTTAGGTCCTTTTATCCCATATGGCCTCACCATTTTTTTTTCCTTAGTCTTCAACCGGAGAACAAAGAAAAAAAAAATTGGTACAGTAAACACATACAAATTGAATGCAAGAAAACCCAAATTTTTTTTTTAAAAAAAAACAGAAATATAAAGTAAAATCAAAGATCAACAAATGACAAAACAAAACACTTCACACATATAAATGAATGAATTAAAGAGAAAAGAGAGAGTACCCAAACGCGTATATGGCTGTATGGAGGTTGAACAGAAAGGGTTTAAGGTTGAAGTGGAATGCTATGCTTCAGAAACTTTGAGGTTTTTGAGGACAAGGAAGAAGATAGTTTATTTAGGGCAGTGTTGCTGAATTAGTTGATTTCGGGCTCCATATTTTTCCGCTGTACGTGGGCTTATCGACCCAATCCACATATATCCGCAAATTATACTATAGACCCATGTCCTAATTGCAATATGGACAAGGTCCATCTCACTTGTGAAACATTTAAAAATAACATTTTTATTTTTTTTTTAATGATTTCTTCGTCAAGGAAGGATACCGTGAATGTCTCCTTCCTTGCAGTCTTCAATTTCAATTTCTATTTCAAAGCATTGATCACGTAAATCAATTATCGCAATTATTAACCAGATATTTTCTTGATAGCTTCTCGATAGCACTACAGTGCTTTCCCTTTTCTTGCCGATCCATAGCTTCTCAATACAGATCTACAACTCGTTTCTTCTCTCCATTTTAAATCTTTTCTCTATCTCTTTCTCTAGTTTCTTTCTCTGGTTTTTCCAGTTTCGTTTGGACCACTGTTTCCTTCTCTTCTTTTCTCTTGTATGCCCTATTTTCATGATGAATCTGATATCCTGGAATTGCCAAGGACTCGATAGTCCTTTAACAGCAAAGGTTTTAAGGAAGTTAGTGTCAAAAGAAAAGCCATATATAGTGTTCCTCATAAAAACAAAGTTAATGGCTGAGAGTATGGGGAATATTCAACAAAGTATGCGTTTTTAAGAATGGGTATCACTATAATCCAGGAGGTCGATCCGGAGGCTTAGGGTTATGGTGGATGGAGAAATGCAAAATCAAGATCCTGCATGCCTCACCTCATTTCATAGATACAATGGTGGATTTTGAAGGTGATGAATGGCACTTAACAGCCGTTTATGGTCATGCTCGTAAAGAAAAAAGAAAAGAAGTGTAGGATGCGATTCAGGCTTTAGATATGGGTGACTCAGTCCCATGGCTATTATTGGGGGATTTTAATGCATTTCTTAACCAAGATGAAAAGAAGGGACGTAATGCTGTTTATTACTCTCAAACTCGGGATTTTCGGGATTTTATTGATGAATGTTCTTTGATCGATCTTAGTTTTCAAGGAGGCCACTTTACTTGGAATAATTGGCAAGCGGGGGACCGTAATATGCAAGCTCGTCTTGATAGGATGTTAGCAAATTCTCAATGGAGAATGCAGTATATGTTTGCAAAGGTGATTCATGAGCATTTTTTGGGTTCAGACCACAGACCCGTGATCCTTGCCATTAAACCTCCTAGACCTAAAGGTAAAAGAAGATTCTTTTATGAAGCGAAATGCGATGAGGAAGAAGATTGGAGGAATGAAATTCGAAGATCTTGGATGAAGGATTTAATGGGAGCTTAGCCTAATTCTTCTTATTCTTTTCTTGAGAAGTTGAATCATCTAAGAAGAGATCTTATTCGTTGGAGTCAATCGAGAACAAAGGGATTGCTAAACCAGATGGAGGTAATGGAGAACAGAGTTGATGAGATAATGATTGGAAGATTAGAAAGCCAGGATCACAGTAAGATGTTAGATCTTCAACATCGGATAAACACTTTATGGAAGCAAGAGGAGGTATATTAGCAACAGAGAGCATATGTGAAATGGCTCGATGAAGGAGACCGTAATACCAAATTTTTCCACATTACAGCTATTCAAATGAGGCAATAAAATCAGATTAGCAGAATTAAAGTGGGAACAGATGAATGGATTACATATGAAGGTAGGATAAAAGAGAAGGCGGTGGAATACTTTAAACTCTTATTTCGGTGGGATCAAGTTCATTTTGAAGAAGATCTCTCTCTTGTCTTGCCAAATTTAGTGACTAAGGAGATGAACTTGGATTTAATGAAAGAAGTTCAAATGGAGGAGGTTAAAGAAGTGGTCTTTGGTCTTGGTAAATTGAAGTCTCCGGGTCCAGATGGTTTCCCTGATATCTTTTACTAAAATCACTAGGAGGTGATAAAGGAGGATGTCTTTCAATTGGTAAGGAATTTTTTCCAATATGGTAGTTTGCCTCCAGGTTTGAATAGAACTATAATAATGCTTATTCCAAAAAACACACACTAGGAATCTCTTGATGAATATCGTCCAATTAGTTGTTGTAACTTCAGTTATAAGATTATATCGAAGATATTATCCAACAGATTAAAGAGATGGCTACCGCAAATAATTTCTCCTCACCAAACTGGCTTTGTTAGTGGTAGACATATACAGGAGAATATAATTATTAATCACGAGCTCTTGTATGCTTTGCGAACGAGATTAAAGGGGAAAAATGCCAATTTGCTCAGAAGCTTGACATGGTAAAGGCTTATGACAATGTCATTTGGGTTGCTTTAAGGTGCATTTTGCTCCAACTTGGTTTTAGTGTTGATTGAGTTAATTTGGTGATGACTTATGTTCAATCAGTTAAATTTGCTATTTCAATTAATGGTACTGTTTCTTAATCCTTTTTACCAGGGAAAGGGCTAAGGCAGGGAGATCCTATTTCTCCCTACCTATTCATATTGATGGCGGATTATTTGTCAAGGATGATCACAAAAAAGCAGAAGCGAGGGGCCATTAAAGGGATTTAAATTATTAGTCACTGCCCAATTGTCACCCATTCCCAGTTTGCGGATGATCTTGTATAGGGAAGCATCAGTTCAAGAAATATAATCTTACAAAGCTATATTAAGGAAGTATAATGAAGCTACAGGGCAGAAAATAAATTTTAACAAATCAGAGATCATCTTCAATAAAGCTGCAAATGAGGATATGAAAAGATATACATCTGAAGCTTTTGGTGTCAAGGAATCTATGTACACCTCAAGATGCTTAGGTAAATACTTAGTGAGAGATTTTTTCAAAGAGAATTTGGTGAATGGGATGATCAATTGCTAAATTAGTTATTCTCGGTTCAAGAACATGAGGCTATTAAAACTATTTCGGCGCATTTGGATCTTGGCAATGATAGATTCATATGGCATTTTGATAGAAAAGGCCTATATTCTGTCAAGTCAGCCTATAAGTTCCTCAAACAAATGGCTACAGATTTTAATTCGAGTAGTTCAAATGATGGTATCTCTGAAATTAACACTGAGGTGTGGAAGTCAATATGGAACCTCTACATCCCTCCCAAGGTTAAAATCTTTTTATGGTGCTGCTCGTGGAATGCAGCTGCAACTAATGAGGCTTTGTGTCGAAAGGGATGTAAGGTTGAATCCCGATATAGCAGGTGTGGGTCTGAATTGGAAACTCTTGAGCATATGCTCTTTAGGTGTGGGTCTGAATTGGAAACTCTTGAGCATATGCTCTTTCTTTATGAATTTTCAAAGCGGATATGGTTTGCAAGTTAGTTCAATTATGTTCCCTTTGAATATGGTTTTCAATCTTTTAACAGATGGTGGTTTTGCTGGAAAGAAGTTTTTGGATGAAAATGATAATGCTGATAAATTGAGCCTAGTATCAGGTCTCTATTGGAATATTTGGAAGTCCAGGAATTTGAAGCAATTTAAAGGTATTTTCGAAGACCCAAGAACAACAATGGAGAAGGTGAAATACTGGTGGCAATCTGTCTCTTTTCTTAAATCAAGTCAGGTGTCAATGTTTGTTCAAATTCATAATCGGATGGACCATCATGATAGTAATAATGATAATCTGAATATGATTGACTGGGTGGCACATGTGGAGGGAATGTGGAAGATTAATTGTGATGCTTTTCTAAAAAAAATAAAAAGTGTTGTGTGGCCTTTATTTGTAGGGACCGACCATCGTGGTTCAATAATCCATTTTCATGTCAAACATCTGAGTATCCAGTCACCATTACATACTGAATTATTAGCAATTCGAGAGGCTGCTGTTTTGCTAGTACTCATCATCGCCAACAATGCATTATAGAATCAGATTGCTTATTGGCTATAAATCTTTGCTCATTTATAACTGAAGTTTGGCCATGGGAGGTGGAGGTTGTTGGTATGCAAATCTCAAGACTTGTTTCTATTCACAATAATGTCCGTTTTCATCATATTAGACGAAGAGGCAACCAAGTTGTTGACTGGTTGACTAAGAATGATAATGTAATAGTTTTTACTGGATCTTCTTTCAATGTTCATCCTGCATTTCTTAACCTTGTGCAGAGAGAACAAATATTATAATTTGTCTGTTTAATGAATATTTTCGGTAAAAAAAAAAAAAAAGGCAAACAAACATAAAAAGTAAGAATCAAATCATCCAATAAACGTATAAACACAAAACTTACAACTATCAATGTTAGCATCGAGATGCAGATAGAAACAAATTGAAAAATTAGATTTGACTAAAATAAATAAAAAGAGAGAGAGAGTACATGTTTATGTTTTAATAAATAATTTTTATTTATAGATAATTATAATAATATTTTACTAAATAAATCAAAATAATTTCTAAAATAAATAATTATAATTATGAGTTATGTATATCAAGAAAAAAATATTATATTTTGATTATTTATTTTAAATAATTTAAATACACGTATCTGCCACATCAACAGAAAATGATTTATAAATCACATTTTTGGCAAGTTAAGGTGTCTAAATGGCAAAAGTGTAAGTATGGGTGTCAAAGTGGCAAAAATTGCCAAGTTCAGGGGGTTGCGTATGTATTAAGCCAAAAAAAAAAGTTGGAAAGTTAGTTTTGAAAGTTT
>CATIWK010374523.1:0-10270 GCA_949634005.1 Mallotus japonicus
CTGGTTTCTCTCATTTAACCTTAATTTTCACGTAGCAGAGAACTAGATGAAATTTAGTTTGCTATCCTTAATAGGTAGAGAGAGGACCAATTTATATATGTGAATAACTTTAAATCTGATACGTCCATCAAATACCAAAATCAATAGCTTATATTTATTTCACTATTAAATAGGAACCCTAACCAAATAGGAAACCAAATTAAATATTAAATATGGACCTAAACTTTCGGACCACATCTAACATCAGTATCTAAGAAGTTCAAACAAAGAACCAACAAAGCCTTTTTTTTTTTTACAAGTTCAAACTTATTAATTTTTGGCTGAGTTTTACATAACTTAGACTCAAAATCAACTTGTTTATTAAACAAATTTTAATCTATAAATTTAAATAAATTTTTATAAAATCAAATTTCAAATAGTTAACGAGTATATGTATTCGTTACAATCTTCGTCATGATTTAATTAAGCTTGGAGCATTCTTGAGGTCATAGCCCAATTAGCTAAAATGAAAATAAAAGGCAAAGAAAATTCAATCTCTAATATTAATTAATTGATTATCTGAGTTGCTCAACGTATAATTATCAAGAAACACAACATCCTCATAATGATTGATGTTTTTATCGCGATAACAAGAACAACAAAGATCATAAGTGTTAAAGTGAAAGAGGTTGACCAAAACTAAAGTTGAAAATTAACGGTAAAATGGGAAAAAATAGACAAAAAGGGATTAAAATTTGAAAGGAGCATTAATTTATTTCTGAAAAAGATGGATCAAGTAGTAATCATGGTCTAATCTCATTAAGTAATAATAATTACCCTTTTTTAATTTGATGCTCTTAATATTTGTCATAAAAGTTCCAATTATTCACCAATAAAGGAGTAGTCAAGTGGTAAGTTCTTTTCAAGGGTACCCTAAGGTGCAAGATTTGGTTCCTGCTGTCATCGATTTAAAGAAAAGGGCTGCCCTGTTGTACAATCCATCGATGCCTAAGTCATATGACCTCTCTATTAATAAAAAAAAGTTTCAATTATTCCAAAATTCGAGTTAAACGCTAAGTGAGCCTCATAAAGGGTAAAGTTCTCCTAATATCTATTTTTTCTATTGTGAAAAATCTATCCAGTTAAACCAATCAATAAATAAGTAAAAAATAAACTAAATTTAAAAAATTAAGAGTACACAAGATTTACATGGTTTGACTTGATGGCGTACATTGCGATACTAATTCTTCAATATATAAGAAAAACTCATAATACAAGAAATTGTAATTTCACTTAGAATTAATTATTTTCAAATCCACAATTTTATATTACTATATAATCTAAAAGAACACACTCTCTTCTCCACCCCTCTAGAATCTCCAGACAAAAATACAATCCTTGCAATTTTTTTTTTTTTAATAAATAGATAACCTTTTATCAATTAATTTGAGGGAAAAACCACTTGGCAAAGACCCAAGCGACGAAAAAACTCTCCCTGAAAATAAAACAAAAAATCAACAACATGAGGCAAAGAGCAACAGCGAACCACGCAGCAAATCAGACAGCAGCTACTGTCTTTGAAGACAACAAGAAGGAGCGGGGGAAAAAAAAAGCTGAACTAGGAATCAAAATAGCTGCAAGAGAGCAATGCTTCAGATTGAGGCTAAATCAAATACCATCAACACCAAAGAGCAAAAAGACACCAGCAATGACAAATGTCCAAAAATTCAAGACATAATCCAGCCTTAACATCAAGAACCCGAAGAAGAAACTGAAACAAACAGGCAAGATTATGTAGGATTAAACCAACACCGAACACCAATAGAACTTACAAGAAGATCGGAAGCTGAGTAAGAAAATGCCGGATAAGAAGCTTTCATCCAAGTTGAAACACGCATGAAAATCAATTTCGGCATTCTCAGAATCGATGGGATGCAATAAGAGAAGACTCTCATTACGGTGTAGCCAAAGGGTCCAACTGATGGCAAGGAATAATCGCAAATCCTTTTTTTTTTTTTTTTTTTTTTTATAAATTGATTTTCTTTTTATTAAATGATGTGAGGGGAAAAGCTACTTGGGAATATCCCAAGTGATGGAAAACCAAACTAATACAAAGAGACAGCCAATCCAAAACAAGGAGCAACCAATTCAAAAACCAAAAACAAATTCGCAAATGACCTTGAATTGTTATTTCCACATCCAAGATACCTAACTACTATCAAATTTTGCAAATGTCAAGTGCAAATTTCAAGTTTTTTTGTGTTTTTCAGGCTTCTTGACTTCACTTAATACTTGTAAATTCTTACATTATAGGTGTCCAAAACTCTGGTAACAAGTAAACTTGTTTAGAAAGTTTTAGAATTTGATTCCAATGATTTCTTGGTTATTTTTTAAAAAGTTAATTTTTTTTAATTCTAAATCTATTTTCAACTTCTTATCATTTAATCTAATTTAGATCTCACCATTTACTTTAACTAGTATCCGTATTTTGGGCAGACTATATAAATAATATATATTTTAAAATAATTAATTAAATAATTTTAATAAATTAAAACTATAATTTAATTAAATATAAAAATGAGAACTTAAAAAGTTATTGTAATAATTTTATTTTATTATTTTTTATACATATATATTTTTAATATGTATAGTAATTAATAATAATAATTGAATAAATAAAATAAAAGAAAATATAGAAAATATTTGAAAAAAAGGATGTTTTAGTTTTTTTTAGCAAATGTTGTAGTTAAAATAAAAGATATAATTTTTTATGGAAATAAAGAGTAATGTTTTAAAAGTAATAAAATTATAGTTTTTTATATAGAATTGGACATATGTATTTTAAAATAAGATTTTTTTTTATATATTTTTATAGAATAATATTGTGAATTTTAATAACTCAACACATAACCTTTTAGGGGTGAATGCTGAAATTATAAAGAACGACACTTGTCAAATTTTGGATTAAATGGCTTTGGAGCTCAACATTTAATATATATATATATATATTTGAACTTTTTACAATTTAAGTTAAAAACTCTTCTCTGTCTTATGGACCATTTGGAATGAAAGGAATGCCCTAGTTTTCAATGCAGGCTCGTTCAATGTCAACAATAAATTTTTCCTTATTATCCATAGGGCTGAAGTTTGGTTAAAGGCCCTGGGTGATGAAGGTCTTTTGCACTCCCAGGATTTGTGGTTAGCCGTCGAAGCTATAAAAAATTTTCTGCCCCTCCCTAAGCCTAGACGAATAGTCTCTATTTGGCTTCCCCCAAATTTTGGTGAATTCAAGTGGAATGTTGATGGGTCTTCTCTTGGTAAGCCGGGTTTAGCTGGTGCAGGTGGAGTTCTTCGGGATCATCTTGGACTGGTCAAGGGTCTCTTCTCTATCCCTTGTGGTATTATTGATTCTAATGAGGCGGAGGTTATTGCAATTAGGAAAGCACTTCAGCTTTCTTCTTTAAGACCTGAACTTCTCTCTTCAAATCTAATAATTGAGTCTGACTCCTCAAATGCGGTGACTTGGGTTAATCAGCCTAACAAGACTCGTCCTTGGAAGTTGCATGAAGAGTTATGCTTAATAGAGAACCTAAGAGGTTTGTTCCAGTCCACCACTCTCATCCATATTTTTAGAGAAAGTAACTGTATGGCTGATTCCTTAGCAAAACAAGGAACTCATAGAGATTGTGGCTTTTATGCCTGGTTGTAGTTTCTTGTCATGGATTTTCTTTGTTTCTGCTCTCTCAAATTGCTCAGTGTTATACTGTCTCTCCAGGTTTTTTCATCTCTCTTGTTTTGGTTTAGTTGTGGGTGTATTGGATGAATCTATTGATTCGGGTTAGTTCCAAAACAAGATGGATTTTTCCTGGATTTCCTTCTTAATAAAATACTTGATTGCTTATAAAAAAAAAAAAGAAAATATAAAATTCTCAACCACTTGAACCAATAAATTAATATTGATAAACTGATTGAAATTTTGATTTACTACTGGACAGATCTAGGCAAGTAGATAAGTTAAATTGCACTTAATGGAGCAGGCAAAGAATATTCATCCATAATAAAATCACTCCAATTAATTAAAATCCAATTCTTAAGTACAAGCAACAATGCTACTCATTAAGGAACAGGAAATTAATTAAGCTAAACCCAATCTTACTTAAACGCAAACTCCATTTTGTTTTATAAGTAAATTTTTATTCTTTATTGAAATGTGAAGGGGAAAAACCACTTGGATAACTCCTCCTTAGAACAACAAACAAGTACAAGAAACAAAACCACAGAAAACAAAAGCCAAACCTGCAACCTGCAAAACAAGTACCAGCAAGAGCAAAATAATAGCCTAAACCAAACAAAAACCAAACGAGAAAACAAGAACAACGACTTAAACCAAACAACAGCAGCTACAAAGAAACGAAGAACAACAGGAAAATAAATTGCAAGAGGCAGATGAGAGGCAACATTCCCAGAAACCAGATTACAAAGCAGCAGCAACCAGAAAACTGATTACACGCAAACTTCATGAATGCCAAGAATTCATGCAAGCTTACTCCGCCAAACCCTTCGGCTTACGTATGCAGACAGGAACACAATTCTTTAGGATATTAGTTTGAAGTGCCCCTGAGGAAGCTCCTGCTTCGTTCTGAAAAAAGAATATGATAGCATAAAACTTGATTAGCTAATTTCAAGAAGGTCAAAGAGTTGAGGAACCAACAACAGATATACTATTTCTTGAAATATGCTACATATACAATCGAGCCCGAAATAGCCAAAATGAAAATAAAAAGTTACGAAAATTAATTCAATCTCTAATATTAATTTTTGTTACACCATGAGGCTAGATTAAATGGTTTAAAGTTGAAGTCTTTGAACTTTCTCAGGTTTTCCTCAAGAATTTTTCTTTTTCTTGAAATAGATTAATTCATTTGCTCAACTAAAGCTAAAGATTAACAGTTCTATATATGACAAGCGACAATATATAGTTAAAAAATATATATTAATTTTCTTTACCTGCTGCTCTTTTGGTAAGTTGGCAGAGCGAGCTTTAGCAGTCTCAAGTGACTCCTTCGTTATTTTCTGATCTTTTTTTGATGAATCTGTGGGTGTCTTCATTGTGTTCTTATCATTTTTTGATGAATCTACGGGATCAGGATAGTTCCTCCCTTTAACCATTTCCAAATTCCTTGAATTTTTCTTCTGTAATACGATTTTTTCCCCTTTCTTCTACAAGTTAGGGTTGGCAGTAGTTATAAAACACTAACACCGACAAAGATTATACCCTAACACCGTGAGATCACGGTGTTTTCTCCTCATAAAGATAACATAAGGAGAAGATTAGGTGTTCCGTCGAAAACTAAGTTTTTGTTTCATCTGTTTGTGAACATGTAATTAAATGATCCCTTCCCAACCTTAGTAGAATATTAAAGGTTAATTCTTTGGGTCGCTGTTAGAGTTTTTTTTTTTTTTTGAAAAAAATATCCCTGAATTATTGTAAACATTACAAAAATAATAAATAAATAAATTATAAAATATGGATCCTTAAATCATGAGACGATGAATTTACTCATTTCTTTTTAAATTTTAAATTTCATGATTTTAATTAATTGTCCAATTAAATAAGATACATATGGAATAGTATATAATTTTTTGTATTATTTAGCAAAAGCAAAATTTTAATTTTGAAAAAAAAAATTTTGTCATTATTTTTTCATGGCGCAGCCACATTTATCACCATCCAATATTAAAAGTAAGGAAATTCTTATCTACTGGGTGCAATATAACATGCAAATGTAAAATATTTAACTAATAAAAATAAAACACCTATATTTATCATTCACATTTAACCATTAGGTGTATTTCATCTAGTCTAGGTAAAAATTTCCTTAATTAAGGTTTTAGAACAACAAAAAAATCAAAGCATTTTAATATAGTATAGATCCATGCATTAACTTTTTTTAAAATAATATATTATTTTACACTCATTTTTTTAGGATGGCTGCGATTGAAGATGGTAATTTGAGTGGATATTAGCGAATCAGATTTTTGTACAACAAAAAAATCAAAGCATTTTAATATAGTATAGATCCATGCATTAAATTTTTTAAAATAATATATTATTTTACACTCATTTTTTTAGGATGGCTGCGATTGAAGATGGTAATTTGAGTGGATATTAGCGAATCAGACTCAAAAATCTGTATATATATATATAGAACATAAATTAATGTACGTATCATGACAGTCAATATTATGGATAATAATTTGAGGGAATATAAGACTAATTTTTTTTTTTTAACAATTGGGAGGTCAAGGGAAGGAGAGAGGATTGAACTAATGATCTTAATTTTATAATGTCCGTGAGCCACTAAACTATAAAAAGAGGATAATATGAGACTAGTATTGATGTCAGTGAATTGGACTCAGAATTAATTGTCTGCATTATTCAAGTTATTGAGTTCACTTAATTATGATAAATTAATGCATATGTAACTTAATAATTTTCAAAGATAACAAGTTAATTAACCATGTTTAAGGACTAATTACAATATTATGTCTAGCAGTACCATATATATTGCCTCGTATGCATTACCTTATTCATGTTTGCTGCTGCTGCTTCTTAATTTCTCTTTTTGCTGTACCGACCATTTGGTTTCAAGAAGCACATAATTATCTAAGAATTGCTTATGATTATGGACAGGATTGGCTTAAGGGTACCTGTGGCCTTAGATGCAAATTATTATTATTTTTTTCCCTTTTACGACACATAATCAATGATTAACTTTTTTTTTTAGATATTTACTTCTTTAAAAATAAAATGCTACTAAATTTAAATAAATTAAAAATAATTTAATGTTAGCGCATCATAAATTTTAATGAAAATTTTTTGGAACTTCAAAATATAGAGAAAAATTAAAAGTTAAAAAATGAAATCATCTTGCAAATAATTTAAGTAAAAAAAGAGTTTTAAAAATAAGGGCATACATCGTTAAAAAATAAAATAGAAAATTTAAGACTCCACCAGAAAATTTATTTTCCAAAGAAAATATTTTTCAATGTTTGGCTATAACACTAGAAGACAAAAAATGAGGAGAGAAGACATTGAAAAATAAAAGAGAATGTAATAAATAAGGAGATAAGCCATTGAAAAAAATATTAGAAAATGATTTCTCATCCTTAAAATGAGAAATCATTTTCCGTTGTTTTGAAGTTATTTTCCTTTGACTAACAATTTATTTTCCTTTAACTTATTTTCTTTGGTAATCCAAACACTGAAAAATAAGGGAAAATATTCTTCGAAAGAATATTTTCGGTAAACAAACGGAGGTACAAATATTTATATTGTTATAAAATAATTTATTCTAGATTAATAAGAGTTTGTCATACTTCTATAGCCATTGCTGCTACCTAACCTTGGATTATTGATACGGGTGCTGCTGATTATAAAATAATTTATTCAAGACCTTGCCATACATCCATAGCCATTGGTGCTACTGATTATAAAATAATTTATTCAAGACCTTGCCATACATCCATAGCCATTGGTGCTACCGAGCCTTGCCATATTCTAATCCTGATCTTACTAAATCTTGTTAACATTTGTATTTGTATTTTCGTGCTCATAAATTAATTTATTTATAACATCACTTATGATATTGTATTGCTATCTTCCAAAATTTATCTTTCTTTTAGATACGCTCATTAATTTATATAAATATGTTCATATAATGATCATTGAATTTCTGAGTTCAATATTCTTCACCAACCCTGGGCGTACTTAGCATTAATTGGATGAAAAAGGAAAATTGGCATTTGTAGCCTTAATTTAATAATTAAAAGTCGCCCTTAATGCTCATATGCAGAATCTTTAATAACAATCTAATTTTGTTTGGTAAAAAATATGGATAGAAATTGTAATGGATGATTATGATTTTTAATGTTTGATTGGCTAAATTTTAACATGGGAATGAAAATGGGGAATCACCATTCCCAATGACTTTCAATTTTCTTGAAAATCAAATCAAATCAAATCAATTATTATTCAAAAAAAAAAATCAAATCAATTATAAATTGGTCAAATATTTAATATTAACATTTATTTTTAAAATTCATAAATAAAATATATAAATTAATAGAATATTTTTTATATGTTAAAGTACAAATTATTTTCCATAATCCTAGAATTTATTAGTGCTAATATGAATTAAAAAAAATTTTACATATGATTTTTTATGCGAATTTATTTTTTTAAAATAATTGTATAGGTCCTTTCAAAAAAAAAAAACAATTGTATAGGTTGATATCTCATTTAAAAATATTTAAACAAAATATTTTTATATAAGATGAGATGATTTTTTTAAAAAGGTTTTAATTATAAAAATATAATTTACTGAATTTATACAATTTTTTAAAAATATTTGCATAATAAATTATATATAATTTTTTTTAAATATCATATTAGCATTAGTACGAGTATCTAAAAGAAATTGTACTTCAACACTTTTATAAGATGAGAATTTAAAATATATATTTTTTAAAAAAATTGTGTTTAAATGTTTATAAATTTTCTTTAAGGGCAAACTTGCCCCTCAACATAAACGTTAGGGGTAAAAATGCACATTTATCTAATATTTCTTCTATACATGTTAGACACAGTGGACTCCACTAACACACAAAAATTAACGCCGTTTATATGAGGGGGCTAAATGTGTCATTTTCAAAACGATAAGGGTGTATTTGTACCTCGAAAAACATAAATGACTTATGTGAGATTAGGGTAAAACATTAATGGTGTATTTGCACATTTTCCCTAAAAATATCTATCAAAAGTAAATAATTTTTATAATAATATATTTATAAATAAATATTTTAAAAATATCTTATAATATATAATAATAATATTAATTTTTAATATATATAAATAATTATAATATTAATTTATATATATAAAATAATTATAAAAATATTATTTATATATATAAAATAATTATAAAAAATATTTTAATAAAAAAATATAGTTGCTAATGATGTTAATTCTGATTCTGATTCTCATTTCCTAGAGAACCAAACACTTTTTTTAAATTTTCATTCCCTTTCCCATTCTTTCAGATTTCGATTTTGGAATACGAATCAAACGCCCCTAGAGATCTGGAGAAGGTTCATTTGAATATGTATATTTTAAAGTAAGATTAAGGAAGTATTTAATCATATAACAAACCTCAATTAGGAACTTTAATTATTTCCTTTAATCATTTTCAATTTTATTTGAAATTGACGTTTCCAAGCTGATGTGGCCGTGTAAGCAAGTTCTCTTTACCGATTTCGATTGCTTTGACATAAATTTAGATGTAAGAAGTAAATTAACGTTCAAACCTCAATTTATTATAGTAAAATAGAAGGGAAAAATAGTAATTAATTTACCCTGGTTGTTAACACTTGCTAGTTGCAACTTAAAACAACATTGTAAGCAATAAACAAACACTTTAACTAAGGATACAAAATTCCAATTAATATACAGCAACGTGATCATTTTCTTTTGATAGATATTTCCAATCTTTTATTTTATGATATCAAGTCTCAATCTAAATATCATATGATGCTTAGCTCACCTATCACATTGCCTTGCCTTGTCATCTCATGATTTTTTTTATGACTACTAGCTAGATGCAAAAATCATTTTGCAAATTGCAATAAAAAAAATAGAGAAAAGTAGGCCATTTGCATTATTTTATCAATTATTTTTGTCAGGGGCTGTTCTTTGGGGTCGTTTGGTTTATACTCCGAAATCAAAATCAAAATCAGAATGGGAATGGAAAATGGAATGAAAATTTTAATAAAGTATTTGGTTTATTAGGAAATCGGAATCAATCTTATTTATATGTAAAAATATATTAAATAATAATTATATGAATTTATATTTTTTATTTTTTTATTTTTGGATAAGAAGGAGGGACACAGCCCAGAAAAGAAACAAAAGCAACACTAAACACGCACAATCCGGGGCCAAGCAACCCCTGTCCGATCAGCTTGCAAAATTGCAGAAAGCTCTCCACAAGGCACCGAATACTCCTGAATACCCATGCCATGACACAATGCAGCGTTGGCAAACCAGTCTGCTACTTTATTCCCCTCGCGGAAAATATGCCGGACTTGCGTGACCCCAGTTTCCTGCATCAACTGTCTACAAGCAAACACCAAATTCGCATAGCTTCCTTCATACTCCTGAGCTGATGAGAGCCATTGCACAGCCAGTACCGAATCCATCTCAACCTGCACTCCCATAAAACCTTTTGCTTTT
>CATIWK010374711.1:0-15517 GCA_949634005.1 Mallotus japonicus
ATAATAAACATATTTAACATAATGCTAAAGGGTAAATACTTAAATAAATAAACCCTTTATTTAAATGAATATTATATTGCCATAGGGATTAATACAATGTCATTATTCATAACAAAATGGCACTAGGGCTCATCTATGCTAACATCGAGTTGGAATCAACTCTCCCTCTTTATTCTCCACTATTGTGATACCTCCCTTCTTTAGCACACAATGGATCGGAAAGACCCATGCACTATTTGAAATGAGATAACTAATCCTTACATCTAAAAACTCTACCATTTCTTTCTTAACTACCTCCTTTGTTAGGGTTAAACCTTATTTGTCTCTCAATAGTAGACTTGTGTTCATCCTCCATAAGAATCTTATGTATGATGAAATAATTCCTCTTATGTTTAAAATTTTCCACCTAAGTGCTTTAACCCTCTTCTTTAACACATCTATTAAAAGACTCTCTTGCTCCTCATTGAATTTAAAGGAAATTATTATAGGTAATGTTTGATTTTCTCCTGAGAAAGTGTACCTCAAATGTGAGCGTAAAGGCTTTAGATTTAATTTTGGTCGTTTTATTATAAAATGAGGTGTAGGTTCAGTTTTTTTATAGTAGTTCATAATGGGGATATGGGTTCTAGGGTTTAAGAGTCACTTTTACTTGATATGATTGTTCTTGAAAACACTTTTCTATTTCTTTCAAATCACAAGTCTTTGCTAACCTTTGCCGTTGGACTTCATTAACACATTCATAAACAACATTAATCCTCATGTAAAAATTATAAATAAAAGGGTGTTTTCTTACCTTGATAGACATCAAATTATAACTTTCTTCACTAACTCTCAATGTAAGAGTTCCATCATATACATCAATGATGGCTTTTGTAGTGTACATGAAAGGCATACCTAAGATTAAAGGAATGTCTTCATCTTCCTCAAAGTCAAGTACCATAAAATCCACTGAAAAAATTAATTTTCCTACTTTCACAACATGTTCTCCACTATGCCTTCAAGATTTTTAACAATTCTATTTGTAAGCTACAAGCATATGTTGGTAGCATAGCTTCTCCTAAACCAAGAAACCTGTAAATAGATAAGGGCATTAAGTTAATAGAAGCACCTGAATCACAAAGAATTTTTGAAAATATAAATTCCCGACAGCACAAGGTATAGTGAGACTCCATAGGTATTTAAGCTTCATAGGAAGCTTGCTAGAAATAATTGCACTACACTCCTTATTCAGTGTAATAGTCTCAAATTCATATAACTTTTTCTTGTTATAAATTAGCTCTTTCAAAAATTTTGCATATAAGGGCATCTGAGTTATGGCTTCCACTAGAGGTACATTGATATACAACTTTTTGAACATCTCCAAGAATCTTGTAAACTAATGATCATGTTCCTACTTCTTCAACCCCTGTGGATATAATATTATTAGCTCATAAGGTTTAGTTTGAGGCATTGACTCTTCATCTTTATTCTTATTCTAAATCTCTTCCTCTTTTTAAACCTTCACTTTAATCCACTCTTCTTCCTTATTTGTACCATTCTCCTCACTTCAAGTGTTGTCACTTTCTTTGGGTGGCTAAAGCTTAGTTCCACTTTTTAAAATGATTACCTTCTAGTGCTCATTGGATTCTTCTCAATGTATATAAGAAATGGTGAACCTTGATTTTTTGAATAAAACAACTAACCAATTATTCCATATGCATCTCCAAATTTTAGATTGAAGGTAAATGGTTTTTGAACATAAGTTAGTTATTTTGAAAATCTCCTTTTAAGCCTCTTAGTGCCTCATCCTATTGATTCATCTTGTTGGCTATCATATTTATAAACTTTTTCATTTTACTCTATAAAGAGGATGATGAGGATTATGCCTTCTCCTGTTAAAATTGAGGCTAGTTCTGATGACAAGCATTTGGTCCTCCAAAATCTAATGGAGCTTGAGGTCTCCACTGATTGTTACTTTGATTACTTTATGAGAAATTTGGCTAATTTCTCCAATTTGGATTGTATGTATTTCTATATACATTGCTTTACTGTTATCCCTTATTGAAATTACCTGTATGATTGTTGTTTTCCATGGACAAATTTTGTATTAGCTAACACTCGATGGTAGGATGTCCACCTTGACACAACTCATATAATGAAATAACAGAATAAGAAGAAATGATATTAATACTTATTTTATCCATCCTTTTGTTTAAGGAATTTGGCTTTGCATCCACTATTATCAGTCCATTAACTTCCAATTTTCACCCTTTTCTTGATATAGCTCTCTCATTTGGCCACAGACTTTGAGTTTTTGTCATCTCCTTAAAAAGGTTTAGAGCATCCTCTAGTATCTTAAACATAATAGTTCCTCCAACTACTGCTTCAATATTAACTCAGACTTAGGAATTAACACCTTTATAAAAAGACTGAGTCAAATCCCAATCGGATATTAAATGTGGTGGGCATTGTCTCTAAAGATCTTTGAATTTATCCTAAAATTCATAAAAGTTCTCATCCTTCCTTTAATTAAATGAGTTAATCTCATTCTAGATCTTTAAAACTTTTTCAGGTGGAAAGTATTTATTGAAAATGATGTATACAACTCTTACAAAGTGTTGATGGAGTTAGAAGGCAAGCTTGTTAACCATCTCTTTGCTCAATTTGTAAGAGAAAATTGAAAGAGAATCAACTTGATTGCTTCTGGTTGCTTCCCATTCATTCTAAATCTTGAACAATTCTCTGAGAATCTCGTCATATAGCCTATTGGATCCTCATGTGATAACCCACTAAACTGCAAATTCTAGATCATTTGAATCATTGTCGAACTGATTCTAAAGTTGTTTACTGTAACTACTGACCTTACAATGGGATTTGGGTCTCCTTAAATATTCAGACTTATAAAAGTCTCATATCATCCTTTGCACATTTGCCTTATTTTAATTATCTGATTTGCTAACTGGTAAATCTCTGACTTCTCCTCTATCGTCACTTTCAACTCTTGCATCACTCTCGTTTCTACCATTAATTCTTCTCGTTTGTCTTCGAACTCTCCTATGAATAGTTCTATCAATCTCCAGATTAAGAAGTAATAATAGATTTCTTTGATTGTTTGCACTGTACGTTGTGCACATACATAAGCTAGAATTCATATGGAGACAATTAGAATAGAATGAAAAATAAAAAAAATAAAAAAGTCTAAAGCAAATAATACCAATTTTGTATGAACATTAATTTTTTTTCAATTTTCGACAACGATGCCAAAACTTGGTGCTTACCACTCGCAAGAGTACGGATCACATGTAGTATAATAAAGATCGTCCCTAAGATATTGAAGAATTAAATATTGAATTACTCTTGGCTAGTTATTTGTTTAGACAATTAAATTTATCCAATTGTAAAATAAAGCAACAACTAGTTAGAATTTATCTAGATTCAATGTACACTAATGAGTGTTGTGGTTTTTACCCATTGCTCAACTTATCAAAAGATCATTTTAAATCCTCCTATCAATTACAATATTCATTCAGTTTGCAAACATCTTTAGAATTATGAAATTTTTTCTCAAGTAATCTAATAATTAAATGAATATACTAACTAATCAATTATTAAGCTCTTATTAAATTGAATAATCATTTATACTCAAATTTAATCCTAGCTTCTCATACAATATTAACCATAAAATTGTTTCTCAACTAATTTAATGAGCTAGCATGTTGTTATTTAGCCTATAATAGAATCTATCTTTCGGTCAAATTCTATTATCCAATTCAATTCATTAGATGTTTAATCCGAAGAAAGTATTAAATTCAATAACAACCAATGATTAAATATCTATTAATTCAAAATTTAATCATTTAAGTTCCATATTGAACTAGGTTAAAAACCATAACTAAATAACTTAGCCACTCATGTCGATTGAGGAATGAAATACAAAAACAAAGAATTCATACAACATCATTTTCTCAAGAGATAATTACTAAAGAATGGTTAAAAGAAAACCTCTTTTTACTTATTCTCAATTGAAAAATACTGCTGCAAATCTATGTTCTTGAATCTTCTATTCTTAATCAATGAACTCATAGAAAGAATAAAAATAAAGATAAAATTGTTTAAAAAGTTAATGGTAGAACAAAAAGGAAAAATGATAATTGTTCTCCTTCTTTCTTTCTAAAGTGGTTAATCCTAAAAACCTCCTCTCCTTAAAAAATGGAAAGTATGAATTTAAATCCCATATGAAATTCCTCTCAAAATTTGAATTTGGATTTGACAGCAGTCAACACACAACTATATTAAAATTGCATACTGTGTGCCCTTTGTATTCTTAAAAATCCCGAACTCAAGCACAACCGTGTTTAGCATGCATACAACTGTGTCTACCGCTGACATGAAAAAATGGAATTGCATCAAATCAGACATAACTATGCCATTCTTTGAACACAACCATGTAGAAATAACTTTTGAGGAACTAAAAATTTAGGGACTCAAGCACAACCGTGTCTCTTCATTGCACAGCTATGCAACTTCTTTCTTTGCAAATTTGAAAACTTCATTTCAAGTACAATTGTGCCTCTACTACACACAGCCATGTAAGTCCTCAAAATGCTAAGATCAATTCTCCTAAATCTTCATGAATTTAAAATCTCATCTCGTAATCTTCCATACTTGTGATTTTACCATAGCTTCCATTTTTACACAAATTGAAAACAATAATAATAAAATACATACAAAATTTACTTTAATAAAAATAACAATAACAACAACAATAATAATAATAACAACTATATATGCTAATAAAGAAAACAAAAAAAAAATCTTTTATTGAGTTTTTCCAAAATTGAACAATTCTTCCATTATAAACTTTAAAACCCTAGTAAATAAGCACTTGAATATAACATCTTATGCACTCATCACTGGTGCATTCTGATAACTGACCGACTGAAATTTTTTAATTTTGAGAATTGAACTGACTAGTCTAATTTGATTTTTAATTAATCGAATATTGTAAAAATTCAAAAAAAAAGAGAAAAAGGTAGTTTTGACTGAAATTTTTTAGTTTTTAAGAATTAAACAGACTGATTTGATTTGAGTTTTGGTTATTTGAATTTCTTAAAAGTTAGAAAAAATTTTGTTTTATAGGTTCGATTGTAGGATCTTATGAACCAAAATAGATATCCTTCAACCAAAATGACAAATAATTTAGGAATAACAACATTGTTAGTCAGTAAATTATAGTTTTTTTTTTCAATTAACTCTGACAAGAAATTCATTTTACAACCAAAGTTTTCCGTTAGTCCTATCCGCCAGTTAAAGTAATTTTTCGTTAGTCAAGCCTTAAATCAATTTTTTTTTACATTTCAATTCTAAAATTAAAAAAAAATGTTATTTATGATATTTTAAATAAAAAATATTTTTATTTTTATCTATGACTTATTCTATTATTTAAATAATAACTATATAACTCACTAAAATAATTTTAAAAAATAAAACTTAAAAATATATTTTTTTTCTTAAATTACTTGTTGTATTAGCAATGCTAAAGAAAACTAATTAAATATTCTTAATTATTTTTAAGTATATAATTTCAATCAATTTTGTGCTAGACTTAAGATAAATTTTAAACTCAATTAAATTTGAATTAGACAAATGTTTTTGAAAATTTTTTATTAGGATATTTTATAATAAATATTTGAACAATAAAATAAGTGACCATATTTTTATTAATAATTTTAATTGTTATAATATTAATTTAAGATAAAATAAAATAAATATTTTTCTACTTTATCTTAAATAATTATATTATATAATTAAAAATAAAATTATTAACTAAAATATGTTATTCTCCAAATATTTATTATAAAATAGCCTAATTTAAAGCAATATTTTTTTAATGTTGTCTAATTGAAATACAATTGAGTTTAAAATTTATTTAATCTAACACAAATTATAATATTAACAAGACTAATTTAGTTTATCCAAAAATATTTATTCATTTAAGATATATTAATTAAAATTTATATTTACAAATAATTAAATATAAATAGTTAATTTTATTTATCATTGTTAATAAAATAATAATTCAAGAAAAATATTTTTTCTTAAAATTTTTATTGAATTATATAGTTATTATAAAATTTAAATAATATAATAAGACATAAATAAATAAATTATTTAAAAATTATTTTTTTATAGTTTTAGGATTAAAATGTAAAAAAAAATTGATTTTAAGAGCTGACTAACAGAAAATTACTTTGAAAAATGGATATGACTAAAGAAAAGATTTTTTAAATTTATAGAACTTGAATCTTATAGGAATTAATTAAAAAAAATGATATAATCTACAAGATTAATAATATATATAGATATATATTATCTTCCTACAATAATTTTTTGTTTTTTAAACTATTCGATCCCTAAATACTTACAATAGTAAAATGTATAAATTTAAATAATTTAAAATTAATAATATATTATTATGATTTTAAAATAATTAAATATAATATATAATTTTAAAAATATTAATATTTTTTAACATATAAGTAATTTTAAAGATTTAACATAGTATTGTTTATATGTATATTAAAATGTCATGCAAATATTAAAATATTTCAAAACTTTTAACACATAATGTTACACTATTTTAAAGTTATATGTATTAATATACAAATTAATATTATTATAAATGAAATAAATTTTAATAGTTCAAAAGTTAATAAAAATTATTGGTGACTAAATAAATTTGTCTAATAATATAATATATCTTAAATAAATTAAAGGCTTAAATATAATTTTTAAAAAATAAATTTTTAATATTTCAAAATTATTAAAACATTATTGGCAAATAAATAAATATTTCTAGTAATATAATGTATTATAAATAAATTTCGGCTTTAAATATAATTTTAAAAAATTAATTTTTAATTTTTATTAAATATTTTTTATGAAACTATGGACTAATTTATTAATTAGCTAAACTATTAGGCATAATTTTATAATTTTTATTATGATATTTGTTTACTTGTTGGATAATAGGGGTGTAAATGGAATATTCGAGTCAATTTGGACCTATTCTGCATATTTTAGGGGATAAATTGATAAAAAAAAAGTAAAAAAAGGGAAA
The DNA here is from genome assembly GCA_949634005.1 of Mallotus japonicus. Classification (NCBI taxonomy): domain Eukaryota; kingdom Viridiplantae; phylum Streptophyta; class Magnoliopsida; order Malpighiales; family Euphorbiaceae; genus Mallotus; species Mallotus japonicus. Next base: position 7,100 of record CATIWK010374711.1, read on the forward strand.
TTTAAACTTTCTCAAAAAGTTTCAGGGTTAAAACTAACTTTATTCCTTTAAAACCTTTCAAAATGCAAGGTCCAAAGTTGAAGCTAGGGGTGAGTATGGTCTGGTTTAGTTTGGAGAATGTAATTCTCCGAAATTGCTCTAAAATATTATATATTTAAAAATTGAGACTTTGAAATTGCTTCAAATTTTAAGCTCGGTTCAGTTTGAAGATTAAAAATTTTGATGCAATTCGATTTGGAGATCAAAACTTCTCCGTATTAAAATTTTCGGTTCTTCAGTTCGATATAATTTAGAGTGGTTCAGGACATATCTCAATTCATCCCAATAAAATTTTTCAGAACAACTCAGTTCTAAAAAAAATCAAATGGTCAACAAAAAATTCCTACTTTAAAAATTTGTTGTTTGATTTTTTTGACAGTTCGGATTCTCAACCTATGCTCAGCCTTTACTGAAGCAAAGGCGGTCTAAACGGAATCCATATGCCTTTCAAATCAACACTATCAACGGTTCCAAAAGGACTCATCGTTTAAGACAATCATACATTAGGTAACACCATATCATAAACACAAAAAAAATTTCAAAAATTAATTGCCAGTTACAATCCCATCTTATTTCCCTCTCCAAACCTCACCTTACTACTGGCTTACTCCACCACCCACCAACCCAACTTCCAACCGACAGCCGTACCCGACACGCTGCCGCTGCCGCTGCCGCCACCGCCGATTTTAAATGAAAAGGAACCAAATATCATACTATCACCATTACAATTCTATAGATCGCAAAAAATGGCTGATGCCATTAATCCTACTTGCTCTTCTGCTCTCTCTGACACTCTTTTTCGCTGTAAACTACTTTAAGCCAGCAAACAATTCCGCTAACCGATCAGAATCTGCAATCCCAAATTGGAATTTCAGTGACCAAAAATTAGGGCTTCCGAAATTACCGAAATTCGCCTACTTAATTTCCGGCACGAAGGGAGATGGTGCGCGCCTGAAGAGGCTAGTTCAAGCGGTTTATCATCCGAGGAATTATTATCTGCTGCATCTAGATCTAGAAGCTTCGGATGGGGAAAGGTTAGAGCTTGCAAAGTATGTGAAATCGGAGGGTGTGATTAGGGCATTTGGGAATGTAATGGTTATCGGTAAAGCTGATTTGATTACTTTGAAAGGTCCTACTATGATTGCTAGTACACTTCATGCTGTGGCCATTTTGTTGAAGGAAGCTTGTGACTGGGATTGGTTTGTTAATTTAAGTGCCTCTGATTATCCTCTCATGCCTCAAGATGGTAACTAATTGAAAACTGTTATCAGTTTCATATCTGTTGATCATAATTTCAGTGTAAGCTAAGATAGGATGGTTGTGATATTATCGGAAATGAGATTGTGTTGCATATTTTTCCATCTATGGATGATAGCTTGGAAGGGTTTATTGTTGAATAGGGTAGCATGCAATTAAAAATGTCTAGGAGTTGGACTAATGTTGTGTTAATTAGGAGAGTAGTGAAATTATTAAGTAGTTATTACCCATTTTTGGATAATTGGGTGGTATTATGTTTCTGACATGGGAGCAAATAATGAAAATAATGGGAATAATAATTGGCATATGCTATCTTCTACATGACGTACAAGTTACAGGATTTTTTAATGGTGAAGGTAGCTTAAATGCATAATGTAAGATTTGAAATGGTAAAGATGGAGTTTCCAGGGAATAACATGACGTTACAAGTTGGGACTCCAGCTTTATAGCTTTAGTTTGATTTTGTAGAATGGGAGAGTGGGATTAGGCCCCGTGTTATAGGACAACCTTTTGACCTAGAGGGAAGAAAGAAACAGTATGAGAAATGTTGTTTGAAGTGAGATGTACTGTTTACTTTTGCCAAAGAATGCAACTTGAGATTCTTAGTGTATTGCTGCAGAGCATAAATGATAAGAGTTCTAAGCATGTTCAGTGTCTGTCTTATTTTGCTTGAAGGTTGAACGACACATCTGAATGGCGATCTTGGATTCATAATTTTAGCAAAATGTCATGCTATATCAGACTTCAAAATGATTTTGTAATCATTTTTGGCATTCATGTCTTTGAAAATAAACTTTCAGCATATACTTTTAAACCGGATTTTATCACAAGTATCCAGATCAATTTGTAAAGCTTGTTTTGCACAGTTTCAAATATTGTTTTCCTTCAGAAAATAATCATATTGTTGCCTGACCATCTGTACTGCTTTTTATTTCAGATATCTTGCATATTTTTTCGTACTTGCCAAGGGATCTGAACTTCCTTGAACATTCAAGTAGTATTGGTTGGAAAGAGTGAGTACATAAAAATTATGCCCTTTTGGAGTATAATCTGATGATTGTGGCACACCTATGACTAAATTTGCAACTCCGACCTTGCAGGTACCAAAGAGCAAGGCCGATAATTATTGATCCAGGGTTGTATCATTCAAAGAAATCTGGTGTATTTTGGGCCAAGGAGAAAAGGTCCTTGCCTGCTTCTTTCAAGTTATTTATGGGTATTACTTTCACTCCAACTTTAAATCACAAATTTTTTTTTTTCACTTGCTTATTTTTAAGATTGGTATTGAGAATGTTTTATGTTTTCTTTTCTTTGATTTTCAATTTGAATATGTGGAACCATGAGTGTTGGAGTTTAAGCCTCTTATTTGATGGGTAAAGGGCATGACAAGGCAAATATAAATTGAGAGGCAGCCAAACTAGAATGGGTTATGCTATTTGTATAAGTAGTGAACCAATTTATTGAACCATGAGCTAAATTTATGCAGAATCCAACTTTGTCATCTAAGTTATATGCTAGCACGCAGGTCTTTGGATACAAGAATGATATCAAAACTCAAAAGCTCAAATGCCTTAATAGGTCAAAATGCATACATTTGGGTCAATAAGAGTACATTTGGGTTGTATAAAACACGTTACTAATAATGTTTGTTCTGAACAAAAGAGCTAGTCAGTGACACGGACAGTTCTTCCATCTCCTGCAGTATGAGTCCACAAATATTTATGGAAGTAACAAACACAAAAGGGAAGGAGTTGCATTTAAGGGAGTGTAGTAGATATTGAAGTTGCCCACTAGTGAGGAACTGGTATCTAAATGTAAATATAAGTTACCAGCAATCAAACTGAAATGAGTTTGTTCATTTTGGCTATATATAAGCTCAATAAGCAAACCAAAGTGCAATTTTGGGTGTGATGCTACCCTGATGCCCAAACTCACGAAACCATTCACATAAATAATTATAGTATTATAGTATTCAATGTTAGTGGTACAACTAAGTGAGGAAAATGTTTGTCTAATAGGCTGCACTTAGTAATTGGGAATTTAATGGACAGAAATGGTTAGGGATCCAATCCTAGTTGCTTTAGCAGACAGATTACTTTCTTAGATGTGTTGGGAGAATACAGATTCTTGGGCAAGACCCAGAACATTTTATGTTGAATAGGCAGGACTTTACTAAGTCAAATAGTGTTACCCTCACTTTTATCTTCTTGTTCTTGGTGGAAAAATAAATACAGAACATGTATTTTTTCTTCCTTTACTTTAAGATTTTGGATTGTGGCATTTATTGTAAATTCAAAAGCACAATCCTAGTTTTACAAATTCACAATGATGGTGAACTCTTTGCTTTAGAAAGTCAGTTGCCTACAACCTTTTTTAGTGCTGTGTTGATTTCCCCTACTAATGCTTGTCTTAGATAATGCTAATAGGATAGCTTCTGGTGGCCAATGCATAATGAAGATGTTCTGAAACATATTTTTTCCGTTTTTAACGATGGTGGTGCATTTTTAGATGTATTTTACTCTTTAACAAGACTACAGCACTATCTACTTCCAGGTTCTGAATGGGTGGTTCTGACAAGGTCCTTTCTTGAATTCTGTGTTTGGGGTTGGGATAATCTACCCCGTACTCTACTTATGTATTACACAAATTTTCATTCATCTCCTGAAGGCTATTTTCATACTGTTGTCTGCAACCACAAAGATTATCAAAACACCACTATTAATCATGACCTGCATTACATAAAGTGGGATAACCCTCCGAAGCAACACCCAATATCTCTAGCTTTGGATAACTTTGAAGACATGGTTGAAAGTGGGGCTCCTTTTGCTCGTGAATTTGCCAAGGACAACCCAGTTCTCAACAAAATTGATGAAAGAGTGTTGAGGAAATTAGATGGAAGGTTTACTCCAGGGGGTTGGTGTGTTGGCAGTACTGTTTTAGGCAAAGATCCTTGTGCTGTCTATGGGAGTCCAAATGCTGTCAAACCATCTGTAAGCTCTGAGAGACTAGAGAAACTAATATTGCAACTTCTTGATTCTGAAAACTTTAGATCTAAACAGTGTAAATAATTTGTAAATGCTCAAGTTTTTTCTGGTAACTTTTGTCATTGTCTCAACCATCTGGTAGTTTTATGAAGTGTATGCTTTCCTCAAAGAGCAGCTACAGTGGAGATCTTGCTATATCTATATGAATCATTTGGTAAATGAAAAGGTGATTCTGACTCTGTGATAAGTGTTTTCCTTATTCCTTCGCGATTGAATTTGGAAATGTACAATTTGTCTGCTCTTGGCTATATACATCTAAAAGCACTTCTACCACAAGCTTAATGGAACTGTGCTTTATACTACCTTATTTAGTTGCTTGATTTAAATTAAATAGCAGCAATATATAAGTTTGATAAATAAAATATTATTTCTTTGTGAGGGATAAATAAAATACAGTTAAAGTATAACTAATGGGACAATTTAAAAAAAAAATGATATTCAATTTAGTTTTTTTTTCCATAACATAAGAATTTTTTTTATTATGATTAGATTACATGATTTAGATAAAAAAAAAACAATATTAATTAGAGAGCTATATTAGCAAATCAATTATTATTTTTTAAAAGGAAAAGTAGCTTCTAATCTAGGATAAACCAAAAACAATTTGAATTTATAATTTATAAAAGACAAAAAATATATATATATATTATTTTTTATGTTAACTATATATATTTATTATTATTATTATTATTTTTTTGGAAATATAACTACATATATTTATTCTCATTATGTGTATATTATGCTCTTTCTTGATTATAATAAATTGATTTGTCGCGGCTAAGTTTGGCTCCCAGTTCACAACCATCAAAACTCGAAGCATACGTATGATATAAAAACTATTATATGAACTATTAAAAATTAATCATCAAAATTCGAAACAAATGGACTCCAAGTTCTTCATGACATCTCATTAAAATAAAAACTATTATATGAAAATCAAATAAATATTATTTATAACAAAAAAAATACTATAATGCATAGATTTAGGAAAAAAATTATAACTAAGTATTGGTTTCACTTTTTTTCAGTTCCTAACATATGATTTGTTTTGTGATAATTTACATTTTGTATTTCATACTGTTAGCAAATAGAGATAAATCGCTGATAAAGAGTATTTCAGTCAGAACATTTTTTGAGAAAAAATGAAAAAAATATTTCTATGGTTTTCATTTTATAATTTATAGTTAATTTTGTAACAAATTAGTACCCTGTATTTTTCAGTACCAATAAAAATGAAAATATATATTTATATATAGCAAATAGAGGTAAATTGCCTCACACCTTACAAATGGTGATGTAAGAAAAGGTATATTCGTCAAACAAATTTTTTTTTTTTAGAAAAATGCAAAAAAAAAAATCTCTATAATCTCATTTTCTGACTATGGTTATGTATAGGTCCTGGAGAACCTGAACTGTCCCAAAAATTTCTAAAACTGAAAATTTTCGTGACCGTTTGACTTTTTCTGAATTGAATAGTTCCGAAAATTTTTATTGGGCCAGATTCGAAGATCATAAGTTTTTCGAACCAACAATTGAACTGCACTGAAACTATATTGCAAATAAATTTTCATTAATAAATATTTTATAAAATAAATTATTGGAACTTTTATCTAGTTATGAGTAATTTCATAAATTTAAAAAATTAAAACTATAAGTGAATTTTACAAAATTTTCATTTAAATAAAATACATTAAACTTAGATTTACAAATAAATTTTATAAAATTTTAATCTTTTGCTTATAGTAAACACACTCTTAAAAACAAATATCACTTATAATTTAAAGTTTTAAAACAGATAGATTTACATGTCTTTTTTTTTTTTACTTGTATCTTTCTCTTTAAACTTGTATCTTCCAATATAAATTTTAATTGACGTTTATAATAAACATATTTTAAAGATTTCATGTTTAGCATTTGTTATAAATATTTTCTAGTTAGGGGTGGTTACATGCCAGTTTGAGTCGGGAATTGGCCCAGTTAAAATTGAAACCGAAACTAAAATTGACCTACAACTGGCCCGGACTGAGCCAGTTCCTCCTTAATCAATTTGGAATCGGTTGTTTTGTCTCGAACCGATCGATCTAGTTCCGAACTGGCAATTGTTTTGAAAAAATAATATATATTTATAGTCATTCGTTGGGCACACACACAACCAATGGTCATGCTAGGGGGAGGGGCACGTGCGTCCCCTCCCTTTACATTTTTTTATAAATTAAAAAAGAATGAAAATAATATAAAAGAAAATGACATTTCCCCTCCCCTTCCTCCACAGATATATGATAACTAATTTAGGGGTTATTTTAGAAAGTTTAAAAAATCATTATTTATTTATTTATAAATATGAAATGGGGATAGAATTTTGTTTTTCTTCACAAAATTCTCTATACACTCTACTCTTCTAATCTCAAATTCCTACTACATTCACTAATTTAATTTAATTTCTCTCCATAATATTTTTATTTAATCACTCTCTCCTAATTTTTTTTATTTATTCCCACTGACTCCAAATGTTTATTATTCTCACTCACTCCAAATTTTTTTTTATTTATGTACTCTCTCCAATTTTTTTTATTTATTCACATTCTTAATTTTTTTTAGTTAATTCACTTTCACTAATTTTTTTTATTAAGTCACTTTTTTTTTTTTTTTACAAAAATGGCAAGTAGAAGTGTCACAATAGATTATAATATTTTGGTGAATTACACCCAAATATTGTTAATTTAAATCGTATGATAAATAATTTGCGAGATGATTATCCAACACATGAAAATCAAGAAGTCTATATGGATGAAATTGCAATAAATGCTCCACTAAATCAAGAGGAAGAAGAAAAATTTCAATCACAATATGATATTTTCAAAGTCCATTTTAAGAGGATATAAAAATTGAATAGCTCTTGAGAAGTAATTTACAATTACTGTGAACAAAACTAGAAATTCAAAGTTAGAGGTAGCTATGAAACTTTTAGAATACAATTAGAAAAGGGCTAATTGCATTTTTGTGTCTTAAAATTTTTGTTATTTTGGTGTCTTAAAATTTTTTGTTATTCAATTAAGATCTCAACTTTCTAAAATAATTATAATGTGGTACTTCCGGTAGAAATTGGCTGGTCATAGTGATGATTGTGGAAAAACAGGTCCCACTACTAGACACCCTCAGTTCGGGCTCGTAACGAAAGCCCAGTAATGAGACTATATGAATCTCAAATGCAAGAAGAGTTTGAAATCTTCTTAGAATAGAACCGAAAGCTTGAACCTAACCCGAATCTTTCAAGCCTAGCCCAAAACACATGACCCAGTCTAAGCCCATCAAGCCTTAAAGGCCAAACCCAAGCCTTTTAGGCTAGGCCTGGGTGAAGAGGCGATCGCCTCAACGAAGAGGTGGCGCCTCTTCACCCAAGGCATCTGTGAGGCGACGCCTCTTCACACCTGTCCCCTACAGCAATAAATGTTATTTATTGCTGCATTTAACTCAAAAACCAACTCCATTTCTCCTCTCTCTGCGTTTTTGAACGAAAACAAAGACTTTTAAGGCCAAAATCAACTGAAAAAGAGGAGGTAATAATGGAAAATACTAGGTGAGAAATGGACTTAGATTTTTGGAAAATTGGAGAGAGAAAGAGAGTGAAGGCTTAAATAGGAGCTTAAGCCTGATATTTTGGGACACTTAACCATTATTCAAGAGATAGAGAGACAAGAAAAACAAGAGAGAAAAGAGAGGAAAACATTCTGAAAAAAAGAAGCGAAGAAAAACAAGGAAAAACCAAGAGAAAGAAGACAAGGAAGTAGATTTCCAAGCTTAAGAGTCTAGCTCTTTGAAAGAGAAGGAGTCTTCTTGCATTTAAACAACCAAACAAGCTTTGAGGGTTGAGTTAGGAGCTCCAGAAGTTCTTCATTCAGTGAGGATTCTTACTTTCAATCTTTAAAGTTTCTATTTCATATTAAAAGCATCAATTGTTTAAATTTGAATTTATTTTTAGTATTTGTTACTTATTTTATGTTATGTTGAAGCATGATTATTTGAATACATAAATTTTTAAGTGCCAGGACCCTGGTTTGTGTTTATTTGCATGCATCTT
>CATIWK010374836.1:0-13253 GCA_949634005.1 Mallotus japonicus
TAATTTAATTACGGATCTCAAATATTTTATTAATAAAAATATTATCATATGATTAGCTTTGGGTTATTTACTTTCCGATGTTGAAAATTTTTTCTTTCTTATTCTAAGGGTTGGGCTGTCGCAATTAAAATCGAGTGTTAGTAAGGCTTTGTTTGGATTGTGATTTTAAAAATTTCATTTAAATTTATTATATTTGTTAAAATTAGATTTTTTTTAATGACACTTGATTTATTTAACAACTTAATCTTACATTCAAATGTAAGTATTTAATTTAAAATTTTAGATTTTTTTCAATTGCAGAAGAAAAGATAAAATTGAACTCTTAATTTATAAATGTCTTAAAAAATTATAATTTTAAATGCTATAATTAATACGTTATTTCAAATTTCCATCAAATAATTTTTAAAATTTATTATAAATTTTTTTTACATTTTAATTAATATAAATTTATACAGTTGTCAAATAAGGAATTTGATTTAAATTTAAATTTATAATCAAAAAATTTTTTTTTATCTAAACATAGCATTATGAGATTTTTATTGTTTGAATTTTAAAAATATAACTTATTTAGTATGCATATAAAATTTATGAAATTTACAATTCATTTTGGATGATAAAAAATTTGAATAAAATCTTTCATTTGTTGGACTAAAAAATTTGGAAAGATTCACCTTTTAAACGAATTTTTATAATTTATTATTTTGATAAAAAAATGATATATTTTATTTTTTAAAAACAACAATAAATATTTTTATAAATTATTTCTTATAAAAATAATAAATAATAACGATATTAATAAAATAGGAAAAATCGAACACCACCATACATAAATTTTTATTTTTTATATTATATATATGTGAAAAAATCTGTTATGTATGAAAATGACAACACGGATATAATAAAAATTATTTTCTTCAAAATTAATTTAATTAATTTAAATGATGTTTGAAATGTTTATTTTTTTTCCTTATCCAAATACTATGTACAATAATATACAGAAAATTTTCATATATGTAGCATCGCTTATATAAGTGCGAAACAAACTAAACTAGATTTAATGAGTCTGAGTAGTAAATTTTATCTAAAATGTTACATTTTTATAAATTTCTTTTATAAACAACTCCTAAAATATAAATATATTTCAATTAAAATTGAATTGCCATGCATAAATTAACTTTGTTTGAATAACTATTTTACTCTAAAATATATATTCACTTTTTTATTTTATAACTATAATTAAAAAAATAATTTTTTGATCTAAACCGTCAATATTTAGCTCACTAGACTCTAACTCTAATTCTAATTAATTCAAAAGTGGTAAATGTCTTTCAACAAATAATTTAATGCGACTGCATGCACTAATATTAGAATTCAAAATCTTACTTAAGTATGAACAACTCCATATCAGATGATCCCAACTATTATTGGTAAAATAATTAATTTTTTAATCTACTAATAAACATTTATTAATATATATTTTTATAACTATGAACTAATTATGAAAAAATAAAATAAAATTATCCATTATTAATTGAGAAAAAAAAATATATATATATATATTAATAACTGTAAAAATTAATTATAAAGTGAATTAAATAGTAAATTTTTTTGGGGGTCCAAACAAAGCATTGCTTAATTAAGTTTGGTTTGATGATCAATCCTTCGTGTGGGACCCGTGATTATCCTAACTTCTTCTTCTTCTCATTACTAAGTTGTCGAGCCGTGTAATGTAGGGTCCCACATGTTGTCGGTTTGTCGTTTGGAGCTTGTAATTATTGGGTCCCACTTTCATTTTTAATTCGCCCAGGTATTGAAATAATGGGTCCCGCTTCTGGATGCGGAAGTTTCGATAATTTTTTCTTGTTTTGTATTTCTCGCCATTTGAGATGATATATTAATACGCTAAATAAAAAGAAATTCCTGATTTTGGACTCTTCTGGGCCCCATTTTTATTTTTCTGTTATTAATTTTTTGAAAAGAATTTTTTAGTTATTAATTAGAAATGTATATTAATTCAGTTTTTTTTTTTTTTTAATTTGGCTGGTCGTAAATTGAGTCAGTGGAAGATGGTTAAAGGGTTCGGTTGAATCTTGAAGGTGACTTTTCTCCGACGGTGATTTAATTTGGTTTAAGCCGCAATTTAGCATGATGAAACTTAATATAAATGTTACAGTTCACTCAAGGCATCAACAAGCGAGTATTGAGTGGATCCTTAGAGATTCAAGTGGGTCTTTTCTTTGAGCAACATGTCAATCAATCTCAGCTCTCCACTTGCCTAAAGAAGTTGAAGCTGTTGAAGTTAAGGAAACTTTAAGCTGGTTGAAGTCTCTGAGCTATGATAATTGTATTTTAAAAACTGATTCATTACAAGTTGTTCAAGTTTTGCGTTAACAGGATGCAAGATCTCCATTTGGATTTATCATTGAAGATTGTTTAGCTTTATTGTAGCACTTTAGGAATGTGTTGTTTCACTTTGTTTATAGAATTGCAAATTCTGCAGCCCATGCATATACTCATTCTACTATTTCTGTTGGTGGTTCTCAGGAGTGGCTCGTCCCTCCTGCATTTTTTGTTTCTATTTTAGCTCAAGAGAGTTATTTTTAATGAAATTCCAATTTATTCAAATATATATATTTAGACACACGACAAAATAGATTTTCCTAAAAATTATTTAAACAAGAATTAATCATATAAATTTATTATGCATTAATTATTTCACATAGTTTTTTTTGAAGGACATTCACATAATTTAATATTGTTTAGTTTCAACACTAAATTAACATTTGAATAGATAAAAGATATAAATAATCTTAAATAGAAAGAATTATTATTATTATTATTTTAAAAAATGAAAAGTGTTGATTTTTAAATTATTTTAAATTAATTATTTCACAAGAAATATAAATAAATATATGTATTTAAATTTTATATATTTATTTAATTTAAATATTAGATAATACCAATAACAATAAAATTACAATTTAGTTATACTATTAGCAAATATAGAAATTTATTTTACGAAATATTTAAAAGAATAGAGTGAATAAATAGAATATTATAATTTAATATTATTTAAAATGAAATAGTAATTAAATTGTAAATTTTCTCTATAAGTATTTGAGATGTAAAGTCCAAATCTTACTGTCATTAAATCATCAGACTTCTATATTAAAAAAATAAAAAAAATACTTGAAATAAAGTAAAACATAAATAATCAATCATTTTGCTTCAAATTGAATTATCTTTTCAGACAAAGAAAAATTGAAATATTTTTTAAATTATAATTTAAAATTATTGGTTATTCAAAAAAATAAAAAAAATTAACAAAAACACATAATAATAATAATAACAATAATAATAAATCCATAGCAGGAAAAGGAAGAAGAACTAAAAATCCCCGAGAAATTAAAAAATATCACGAAAAGATTAAAGAAAAATAAAGCAGGAGACAAAAAGGAAAGAGAAGTAACAAAGAGAGAAACCTATAAATAGAAACGTGGGCGTATAAAACCAGACATGTGGGTCCCACACTCTCTTCTCTTACCTCTTGCCTCTCCTCCTCCACCACCACCACACCACACCACACCAAACCCTTTTTGCCTTTCACAATTTACTTCTGCTCTGTTCCCACCCAACTCTAATTCTCTGATCTTTTTCTTCACTTTTATGCACAGCGGTATTCTGGGTGGCGCCGGCGGTGACGGTGCTGGTTCTGTGTCGACGGTTTCAAGGGAAGATAATATCAGAAGTGCTGCTATTGCTAATACTACAGCTATGTCGTCGGAGGATTCTTCTAGCCCAGATGAGTCTGAGCTTGAATTAGGACTTGGGTTGAGTCTCGGAGGTGCTGTTGGTTTCAAAAATCAACAAATCGTAAAGGGTTGTTGTTCTCATAGTAATTATGCAAGAATTTTTACTGCTAAAGATTTGCCTTCTCGTCTCGTTGCTGTTTCTTCTTCTTCTTCTCCTTCTTCTACGACGTCTTCTTCTTGTTCTTCTTCTTCTACTTTGAGCAGAGGTCATGCTCCTACTGCTGGTACTAAAAGAAGCGCTGATTCTGTTTCTCCTGCTGCTGCTAATGCTGCTTCTAGGTATGCCATATCATTTGATTTCAAACTGTAATTAATTATACCCTTTTGATTGTTTCTTTGTTTTTAATGGCTCAATTGCGTTGTTGTTATTGTATTTGAATTTAAGCTTGATTGTTTATCTGATTCTGGGTTTTATTGGATCTTCATATGTAATCTGAATTTTAAATATGTTTTGTCATATGATTAGGTAAATCAACCAAATTTATAGAGTTTTATTAGTTTTTTAGCTGTAATTTAAGGCTGTTTTAAAAATTTTCGGTTAGGAGTTGATAATGTTCTCAAAGACTGTTTACCCACCTCAACTAGCACAATAAAAAAAAGGCACCTGTCTTGGATGTGCCTTCTCCTCTTACCCCTTCATTTCTTATCATTTTAGGATCTATATGAGTAGCTTGTGGTGACTAAAATCTTTGTAGATATGGTGTTAAAAGATTATAGGAGTGCCTTAGCTCTTTTAATGCTTTCAAATTTGGTTTGATTTTAGATTTTTGTTGAGTTTCCTGTTCAGTTCATATGAGATTCCAAAGAATGGATCAGATCCTTAAAGATTTTTTTTTTTCTTTTTTCCTCAATGGCTTATATATCAGGCAGTTCTTTCCATTGCCAAAATTAGTATCTATGATGTAAATTATATAATATATTCAGGTTTCATATTAAACTATTAGACTATCTATAGAATTAAGGCATAGATTCAAAATTAGAGAGGATCCACAATTTTAAATCTTTTAGATTATCTGTCTCAGCACTCCTGCTCAAATGCTGTGTTTTCAAATGAAAAGATTTGACCTTTTCCCCAGATCACAAAATTATATATCCTAGAAATAGGATATACCAAACTGAACTTAACTCACCAGGCCTTCCCACTGCATATACTGCAATCATATTTGAACTATTAATTTGGATTTTGGTCAGTTTTACAAAAACTTTGGTTTCTATGCTATTATTAGTCCCTGGTTTGTTATTAGGCAGTAGCACTTCGTTTTACATTTTTTACTTTCGGAAATGCATTTATTCTCTGTTCATTTCTTTTAACTCAAGGTCCTATTATAATCTCTCTCGCTGTTTAATATTTCATGTTCTGCCATACAGATCATTTCGCCCATTGAGGGTTACATTCCAATTCACTTCACCCCCTTACTGGCTGAGCTAAGGTCTTAGCTGTTGCTATTTACATATGAATGTTACTTGAAAGTTTTTATTCTCATTCTCCCACCTGTAAAATTTTTCATTATAGATCTTTCTTTTTTGTGGGGCAGTCTTCGTTGTTTTATAGTTTGCATATCAAATATGATCTCCACCCCTCACGAAATTGATTTTCTTATTGTATCTTTTTCCAAATTTGAAGCAGTCAAGTTGTCGGTTGGCCTCCAATAAGAGCTTATAGAATGAACAGTATGGTTAACCAGGCAAAGTCATTGGCCACTGAAGAATTTAACTCAATGGTTGGGAAAAATAAAGGTAACAATACTTTGGAGAAGACCAAAAATGGAGGCAATATTAACAACAGTATTTCCAAGGCGAGGACTTCACTCTTTGTCAAGGTGAATATGAATGGAATTCCTATAGGAAGAAAGGTTGATCTGAGTGCTCTTGGCTGCTATGAGGCCTTAGCCCAAACTTTGGAAGACATGTTCCTTCGGCCCTCCCCTGTCATCAATGCAATAAGTAAGAACTTCATATCACTCTTCTCAATAGTTAACAAACAACCCACGTAAGGACTGATAAACATTTCAAAAACTACATGTGTTGCTTGTATTATTGGTGCCCTAATAAGCTCGGTGTTACTGTGCTTAATGTGGTCTTGAATGTTGAAAATAATAATAAGTTTGGATGGTTGAAATCTTGATATAATTGATAGGAAGTCTACTTGATCCATCTTCTCTTCTTGCCTTCTTATATGGGCATAATGTTTAATTTTTATTTATAAGCTTCTGTTGATGATGCCCTCAAAAGTTTTAACTTTCTTGATAATTCTAGAAATATATTGGGTTTCTAGATGAGAAAACCTTAAATGTATTTAAAAATGCTACCTATATATATATATATATACACATCAAGGTCTAATGCAGCTTAGTTTTAGAAGAATCTCAATTTTGGGATTATGTTGTCTTGCTCATTACTCGGGACTGAAGTGTTTCATGTGTTAAAAAGCATCTTATTCAGCAAATAGGTATTTTGATTGATTGTGCCATTACATTTTTTATTAGGAACAAGTGCACCTGAGCATAACATCATGGCAGATGGAACAAGACGCCCAAAATTACTGGATGGTTCATCTGAGTTTGTGCTTACTTATGAGGACAAGGAAGGGGACTGGATGCTTGTTGGCGATGTTCCTTGGGGGTACGTGCATCATTCATTCAGCAAGACATCTGTGTATTTATGTTCTTACATACTGCATAAAATAAAATTCAGTAAACATTTTTGAGCCGGAAAGCCAAGGCCCTATTGGCAAGCAGAGAATTTTGACCAATTGATATTTCTTCTGACCATTTGATTTGTATTTTTATGGTGGCAAAAATCCAATGCAACTTTATGGGCATACTTAAAATTCCAAGAGAGTTGAGACAGGAGTCATATAATAGAATACCAGCTAGAGCCAGTTCCACTCATCTTTACAGCTAGCACCCATAGAAATAAAGATCTAATAAAGACATAATAAACACTGAAGGGTCAGAATAGAGAGTATGGCCGACCATTATCACAGCCACGAAATAGGGAAAAAGTGAACAAGGATATAAGGAGTTGGAAACGCCCAGCAAGTTGTATAAATAAAACAAACAAAAGAAAATAGAATGGCAGAAAAAAAGAACTGCAGTTGCATACTTTTTGTTTTGCTTCATATTTACCTTCCTTGTGCTTTCTTGATAAGTTTTTTTTTTTTTTTTGGACATTTTCTGGCTTCTGTTGTGTTATTTTGATTAGCTTGATTTTCAAATTAATTTTCCTTTTCTTTTGTCCAATTTGGATTCGGCATTCAGGATGTTTCTTAGCTCTGTGAAGAGGCTCAGAATCATGAGGACATCTGAGGCAACTGGACTTGGTAAACAAACATGAAATCATCAACATTCTGGTTCACCAAGAAGCTGCATTTCCCTTACTAATTAAGTTAATTTTTAATTTATAGCTCCAGGATTGCACGAAAAGAATGGGAGACAGACAAGCAAGCCTATCTAGACTTTGCCCTTAAGTAAAGATGAAGATGATATATGGCTTGAAGAGTGATATACAAAGGAGAAAAAGGAAAATAAAAATGAAAGCTTTTTGAAAGTAATGACTGGTTTTCTGCGGCTTTGTGTTGGGTTTTTTTTCTTTTGGTTGCTGTATTATCCTATCATGCTATTTGTTCATTCTTCTTTTACGTGTGGAAATACTCACCACTCTTTTTGAAATATATACATGCATAGTTTTCCAGGAATGCTGAATACTGATCATGTAAATTCCAAAATGCTTAATTGCTTTCCCATCCTTGTGAATGCAAAGGAGATCTGCCATCTCCCATCATTGTTTATCTGAATCCATAAATGGTAGCTTTGTGTTGAAATAGCTGTGCTTCTAATCATTGTTTATCTGAATCGTTGGTATCTTTTTCTTGAAGTTACTGTACTGAAAATGTCTGTAGATTTGCCTGATTAATCAAAACTTTTATTAGCAGAATTTTTTTTCTTTTCATATACCCTTTAATTTTCTGGACAAGACTTTTGAACCAATTGATTACAAACATTAACAAAGGCTACATACAAAGGAAGAATGGGAAAAAATAATGGCTGAGGAACTTGTTTAATATCCCTAAACAAGGCCATTTACAGGTGATGGGCTAAATACTGGCTTCTCTTTGTTACTATCAAATCCGCTAGTGTTGCTACTACTTTTTCTTCTTGGTTTTGCCTCTCCAAGCATTGTTATCACATCTCTCATGGATGGTCTGTCCTTGGGCAGCTTGGCAGTACAAATAAGAGCTATCCTAAGGACTAACAGCATCTCTTCTTGAACATGCTTGCAATTTCCTACATTGTTATCTAGTGCTTCTTCCAAAGGTCTGTTGTCTCTAATCTTTCTTCGAATCCATTGGACAATGTCGACAGATTCTCCGAATTCAGGATCTAGAGGTCGTTTTCCGGTGAGAAGTTCTAGTAGAACTACTCCATAGCTGTAAATGTCTATCTTTTCATCCACTTTCAAGGTGTATCCATATTCTGCCAAATTATTAAAGGAAAACATTACATTATTTGTGAACTAAATGAGTCCTATTGAAAAGAAAACAGAGACTCTGCATCTGAAGCAGAGGCTATAAGAATACTTCTATAGTTAGTTTCCTACTAATAGCAAGTATTCATTTGTGATGTGATTCAAGGATCTACATGCTTCTACTCTCAACTCCTATACAAGCTTATTTGACTAATTGATGGAAGTTTTTATAGTATCTAGTTTCTGCAACTAAAATAGAGAAACATATTGGATGAATCAAGGAAATGATTTCAAGTTTACCTGGGGCAATGTATCCATAGGAACCAGCCACCATGGAAACTGTCTCATTCTTCCGAATCATCATTCTTGCCAATCCAAAGTCTGCAATTTTTGCCTCAAGATTTGCATCAAGCAGTATGTTGTTCGACTTGATATCACGATGAATAACTGGAGGGTGACAATCATGGTGCAGATAAACAAGTCCTTGTGCAACTCCAACTGCTATATTGTATCGCGAAACCCAGTCTACAAGCAATCTACCTGCTTGATTACCATGCAAGGCTTCTCCAAGGTTGCCATTGTGCATATACTCGTATAATATCATCATTTCAGTATCATTATGAAGAAAGCCTAATAACCGGACAATGTTTCGATGCCTTAGCTTCCCAAGGAGATTGACTTCTCCAACAAAATCATCATTGCTTCCAGTTTCAACATCTGTTCCTGATCTCCATAACTTCTTAACTGCCACAACTGTGTTTGACCGTGGCATTTCGGCCTTATACACAGTGCCTGTTGCTCCCATTCCAATCACATTTGATTCTTTGACACAAGCCAGAATGTCAGAACTGGTGAAACCAAGCCTCTGGAATGCCATCAACCTCCATGGCCACTCTCCACTGGTCATTTCGAAACTTTCTTCGAAGCAATTACCATTCAAATACCATCTTCTATAGAAAGATCGAACACCAATAAGTCCAACTACAAGTGCTAAAACTAATGAAACTGAAATGATCCATTCAGCAATAATGCGCTTTTTGTGCAACACTTTCTGCTGTGATGCAGTTAGTGCATCATGGCTACAAGGAGGCAGAACGCCGCCACAGAGACCTGCATTGCCTATGAGATCATCTGGATTAATTGTTCTTAGAACACCATTTGCAGGAACTGGACCTTCTAGCTTGTTGTGTGAAACATTTAGTACTTCTAATGCAGGTGAAGAGCCAAAATTCTCAGGTATTCCACCAGTTAAAGAGTTGTCTGACAGATCAAGAATTGCCAATGTGGGCATCATTGCAATTGATTTTGGGATTTCTCCAGTCAATTGGTTGTTCCTCAGGTTCAAATTCACCAGTCTCTCACAAGAAGCAATGCTAGCTGGTATAGTGCCAGAGAAATGATTGGAAGAAAGATCAAGCACAGAAAGTGAAGGACAGTCTTGAAACTGATCTGGGATTTCACCTTCTAAGTTATTACTTGAGGCTAAAAAGTTTTGCAGATTTGGAACTGCAAGAATTGTGGAAGGAAGAGAAGATCGAAGGAGATTTCTAGAGATATCAATGAAAGAAAGTGATAAAGAAGTAGAAAGATCATTTGGGATTTGACCAGTAAGGCTATTATTAGCCAATTCTAACCTTTGAAGCTTTGGAAGTTTTCCTAGCCCCACTGGAATTGCACCATCAAGAAAATTGTTCTGCATACGCACCCGAACTAAGGAAAGACATGTGGATAAACTGACAGGAATTGGACCTGAGAAGGCATTGTTGAAGAGAATGAGCTTAGTGAGGTTTCCACCATTGCACAAGCCATCTGGAATCTTGCCAGAGATTGAATTGGATGATACATCCAACCACTGCAATGCTGAATTCCTGCCAAGATCACTAGGCAAGGGACCTGCAAGTGAGTTGTTCCATAGCTCAAGCACCTGCAGTTGGGTCAACCCTCCAAGTCCAACAGGAACTGAACCTGACAGCTGGTTGCACATTAGATTCAAGAGCTGCAAATTTTTCAGCTCAGAAATCTCAGCTGGAATATCTCCTGATAACATGTTATCAGACAGATCCAGCAGTTTCAGAGAAGTCATGTTGCCAATTGCAGCAGGAATCTTGCCTTCAAAATTGTTCTGATACAAGAACACTGTTTCAAGTAACTTAAGCCTCCCCAATTCAGCTGGAATCTGACCACCAAGATTGCCAACAGCCAAATCAAGATACTTCAGATTGGTTAGATTTCCAAATTCTGATGGAATCCCACCTTCAAACTCATTGTATCCAATTATTATTTTCTCCAATGATGAAAGCTGTCCCAGCTCTGCCGGTATTTCGCCGGTGAGATTATTCCCTGAAAGACCAAGAAACTTCAATTTCTGCAAGTTCTTGAAACTTTTTGGTATAGAACCTTCAAAGAAACTCCCTCTAAGATCAAGAGTCTCAAGCGAAATGGCATCCCCGATGTCATCAGGAATAAATCCTGAGAAATTATTGCTGGAAGCATTCAGCAAAGCTAGACCAGCTGCTCTTCCAAAACCAACGGGGAAGCTACCAACAAAGAAATTCTGACTAACATCAATGCTTTTCAATGAAGTAAGATTAGAAACAGATTTCGACAACGAAGAAGAGAACCCATTACAGCACAAATTAAGAGAAGTAAGATTCTGTAACTTTTGGATATCATCTGATACTCTGCCACTGAGGTTCATGTGAGAAAGATCAAGCTTTTCAACAGCTCCATGAGAGTTGCACCACACTCCAGTCCAGTAACAATGAGCAGAAGTGTTAGACAGTTTCCAATCTTTAAGCTTGTTTAATGGATCTAAAAGACCAGCTTTAATCGATAACAGAACTGAAGCTTCCTCATTTAAATCTGCAGAAGAACTAAACGAACAAAAACCAATACAACAACAGAAGAAAAATCCCAAGATTTTCAACTGCATAGTGTTCTTCTGCTTCCTCATTGGCTTTTCCGGAGCAGCACCCACTTAGCACCCTGCCATTTTCGCTCAATTTTAGTGAAAGAAAAGTAGAAAAGGAAGAATCTTTATGTGTGGCAAAAGAATGTGAAGAAGAAGTTGAAAGATCAAAGAGTGGTTAATGAGTAAGAGTAGTGTAATTATATATATAAATGTATAATTAAGATTAAAGAAATGGGGATAATTTGATTAGATTAATTATGGAGAGCTCGTGAGGTCTTGGTATCTGCAACAGCTGTTAATCAGCATGTAATGACAGGGAAGTTTTTGGACTCATTGGAAGTTTCTCCGACATTAAACTTCACCAGAGAATGTGTTTCTTACTCTTCACTTTACATATAAATATATATGCAATCTTCTTCTTCTACTGCTTCTTCTGTTATTGCAATGGTCAACTTCAAGTGATGTCTTCATATATTAATACGAAACAGTAATTAAGAAAAGTTTTGAGTTTGAGCCTTACATATGGAAAAACTGACATACCAAGAATTTTACCTTTCTAATGAAATTTATTCAGTTTGATATGGACTAATGAGAATTGTTACGCCTTGGCATTATATATCAAAATATATGGTTAATTTAAAAAGTGCTGATATCGTAGGCCACAAAACGACAAAATTTTTTTTTTAAAAGATCATACTGCCTTATGAGCAGGGAGCAGTATGATTTTTGATGTTGGTCTTTTGAAAATTTCGCAGTCCGCTTCGTATAAAATCATTTCCGTAATTTAAAATTGAGATTGAATTCACCAAATTTTTATATGTACCAAGTAAAGTATTGGATATAGCATGTTTGAATTGGGTATGTTTTGAAGTTAAACTTTAAAGAATTAGCAGTAAACTTAGATCATTGTGAGAGCCTTTCTATAGGTAAGTAATATTTGTCAGGATAAGAGTTTAGCAGTGGTGTGTGCAAGTACAACCTTGCAAAAGCTGCTAGTAAATTATTTATTGTTGAAAAAAAGCTGCTTTTAAAGTAGTGTAGGTGGAGTGGAACCCTTTGCCTGGAAGATCAAAATGATTAGTTTTATAATATATAGTTTTAGGATTTAATTAAAGCTCAAGGGTAACTTCTAAGAATAACAAGATTGTTCTTTTCTTTATTTTTGCCCTCCATATGTAAGTACAAGAATTCAGGAATCATATTATTGATGTACATGTGATTATTTGCAATAAAACCCATAAAGTTTACTAGATCAAGTACTAATCCCTCATAATAATTCAAAGAATTTTGTCAAAATTAGATGAAGATTGGATTATTAATTATTGTATATATTACACACACATTATGATCATATTGTTGCAGAAGGCAACAGATCAGCAGCAGCATAATTTATTGATTAATTTAGTAAGTGGATTATTTAATTATATAAGAAAGGTTGTGGTTAGTTATTAGTTATGATAATTGAGTAAAATGGAATCTTTCCATGTTCTATAAAAACTATAGTGAAGCCTAACACACAACACAAAAAAGGCCAAAATGACCATTTTCTTTAATTTGGATTAATAATTGATCTGGGTAGCACCTGTCTTGAGTACTCATAAGGGGCACCCCTTAAGGACATTAATAATTGAGAATTACATTTTAAACTCCAGTAAATTCTAGATACTGATGGTTTCAATATATTTTTGTTAATATTAGTTGATGTAAAAATTTTAAACTCATAACTCACAATAATAAAAGTTAAGGATCTCTATTTTGCTCAAGAAAATAAATAATGCATTGAAATTGTATTTTTTTTTTTTTCAAATACTCACCTTATTAGTTATAGAAAATGTAATTAGGGGTAAGATTGTAGATAAATTTGACATTTAAAGAGGGGTGCTCAGGTTATAAAAGAGAAGTGAAAGATGTGAAGACAGACACCCCCATCAAAGCCAACAAGAAATAAACAAAAGATAAAAAGGAAACAGAGAAGCAAGAGGAAATGGAAGGAAGTGAGGCACATAATCAATCATAGTCTGAGCCCACTAACTGCAATTGCTTCCTGAGATAAATTTAAAAAT
>CATIWK010374848.1:0-13934 GCA_949634005.1 Mallotus japonicus
TTGAAAATAAATTATATAGTTAAATTTACATATGAAATATACAGTAGAATTAAATTTTTAAATATTAACCTATTGCATTAAAATAAATCTTAGAATTTATATCCAAATAATTAAAAGTACCAAAATTAATAAAAATTTATAACTAAGTAATGAAATCTATCATGCTTAAAATTTTAACAAAAAATCTACATTTTTAATTAATAACTTGCAAATATATATTAATTATTTTATCTTTTTTTTTCAATATAAAAATTTAAGTATATATTTAAAAATCATTAAATAATGTATTAAGATAATTAAATATAAAACATTTAAATGTTGCAATAGCTAATAAAAAAATTATTCAAGAATAAGGATAATTATGTCATTTAAATTATTAAAAAGTGAAATGAGGAGTGCATTTATAAATAGGTGGAGTGCAAAAATCCTCGCCCGTAATTCAATAGTTTCATCTTTACAGCTTAGGCAATCTGCCGATAAGTAGCAAATTATCCGGAAGCTTGTGCGGATAGTTTTATTTGCTTTGAATGTGTAGAGAGACTCACAACTCACAATCATCACAAGAAAGATATATATATATTTTTTAAATCATCGATAATTTAGAATCCATTAGATTCCAACTAATTCAATTTTACCTGGATACAAACACAAAGGCCACAGGAAAGAAGTTTGGATTGACTGATCCCTCCTCCTAATGGTTGGTGCAAAGTTAATACTACTAGGGCATCATTCACGCTTCGTATAGGTATTGTTTGTGCAGATGGGCCTCATAAATTCATTCTAATGCTTATGCTGGTGAGTGCATTAATAGATACATAGCCAAGAATGTTGGAGCTTGTACTATTTTAACTGCAGAGTGCTGGCATGGAAGTTGGGTTGTTGACAGGTTACAGTGGTGGAAGCAGATATATGCATGGGTGGAAGTCTATTATTATTTTTTTTCCAAAATTCCATATCTTACCTCTTCTTTTCATTTCTTCTCTTGAATTAGCAACCCACATCTCACCTATATTTTTCTTTAATTTGCTCATTAATTATTATGCACTAAGCAATTTGATTAGAGTAGTAATTTAGTATAGCATTCAACTATCCATCAATTATATATGCTATCAATTAATGTTTTTGTTTTATTGCACATACTTAGTTTGACCAATTTTAATGTATATTTTTTCCTTTAATTTTCTCATTAGTTATTATGTTAAAAACTAAATTTATAATTTTTTTTTATATTGTGATAGTTGATTATCTTTTATGTGATTTTAATTATAGATATGATTATGGATAAATTTCTCAAAAGAAAAGTTTTCGTTGAAGAAAACTAAATTTGGTGTCTTTTTTTTCTCATGATTTTGATTATCCGTTTTGATTTTGATTATCTTTGATGTTGTTTTTTGGATATATTATTATTTTTAGTTTAAACTATTGTTAGTGTATTTGAAATATTATTTACGTTAGTTTATATTAAATGAAACATTTCTAGTATATTAAAATAAGGTAAAGTTTTCCCCCTCTGAAATTTTTTTTTGGCTCCGCCCCCTGGATATATGACGCGCTATTACTCACGTAATGCAGTATAATGGTGAAAAGCTGTAAAATAAACATGGCTGGCTCAAGTGAATGAAATCAGGAAGATGATGACTTGGGAACGGCAAGCCATTAAGGTGTGCGAGATTTTTGCCTAGAGTTATAGTGTTACCCTCGGTGTATATGCCTAAAGAAAATATATGTCTTCAAATAGATTATATAAATTTCAAGAACTAATGGAAAATAAATATTTTTGCAATATATTCAGAATGGATAAGGAAAAAAACCAATTTAAATTTGTATAATTTACTTTACGGAAATGAAACTTAAATAGCAATATTACCTCCTACTCATGGAATAATATTGTCCCAGAAAAAAAAAATTGTTTGTAGCGACCACTATAAGTATCATTATTCTATAATTTATTCAAAGTAGACAAAGTTATTGGTGTATAATTTTTTAAAAATTGAATCAATGCATATTATATTCTTTGAGCAAAGAGAAGGAGAAACTGACAAAAAATTCTCTCATGAGAGAAAAGGAAAAAAAAAAAAAAAAGTTGATGTAGTGTTGGTAACTAATTTGCCAGCTCACTCTGCCTATGAGAATATTATAACTGAAGAAGAATATAGCTATCTAACAACCTTCTCTGGCTAATATATGCACACAAGCTGCATGTTATAGGCTGAGCAGTAATACTTATAGCGGGCTGCATAAGATAAAATATATTTTTTAAAATTTTTTGGACCATATGGCCCGTAAGCAGGGAGTAGTATAGTTTATGTAGCTGAATTTTTTAGGAATTCGTGGTTCGCTTTATGTAGTGTGCCACGACAAAAATCATTTCCCTTAATATATATACATCGTCATTCTTTATGTGAATTTTAATTGTGCTTAACAAGTTCAAATTTTTATAATACAAGCACATGAAAAACTAGTTTATTGTAAAATTAATTAAATTTAGTGAAATTTATTTTCACAAATTAATAATGGTAAAATTCAAATTTTACATTTTTTATGCATATATTTTATTATATTTAAAGAACTTTCTCAGACTCTATTTTATTATATTTAAAGAACTGTAACCATTTTTTTCAACAAAAAAAAAAAATTATTGAAAATGGTTATCTAAATCTATATTTGAATTTTTTTAAAACTTTTTTCTTCAACTTATCCAATAAAATATAAAAGCTCAGCTAATTATTTGAATAAAGAAGTAACAATCATTGTGGTGTCTGTCACATTACTTTCAAGTATGTGATTGTGAAGAGCCCATAGCTAAAATGAGAAGAAAATTGTGAGGAAAATGGGTTCACCTTAGCTATGCATAGTGAACGTGTTGAATATATTCAACAATGAAGCAATACAATTTTTTTTTTCTTCTCCTACAAATTGACACATGGACAAAGGCCTTCCATCTCATCTAACGTGAATTACCGTTCAACTGGGTTTTCTCTCCGTTTGTCTTTTGTAAAGATATAAGACTTCCATAATCCAACCTTAGCAGAATAATAATTAGTGAAAATTATCAGTTCTATCATGAATGTAATTTGAATCAATTATTAATTAAATTCTATTTTAAAAGTCATTTCAATTTATTACTTCAACTTTATGAATTGTGTTAATTCTATCCAATTTTATTTGAAGGATCTAATTATATTTTTAAAAATTATTTTTAGATTTCTATAAAATAAATTTGACACTTATTAAATTTTTTATCCTTTTTTTCTATAAAAAACTAAAATGTAAGAAAATATTTTTAAATTCTAATTTTACCACTCTAGATATAAATTTAAAAATTAATTTCTAAATATTTTTTATAAATTTTAAATTTTCAACCACATTATTTAGAAAATTTTCTAATAGAGGTCAACCTAAAAAAAATATTGGATAAAAAAAGAAAAAATTTTGAAATACTAAAAATATTAGTCGATAATATAAAGAATATTTATTTTTTCTAAGAAATATGAAAAATTAAAAAATTAAAATTTTGTTATTATTTATAGTGATCGTTAAAAGTGCTTATTTTATTTATTAGTATTAGTCTATATAATAAATTGATTCACAAGTTGTCACTTTTTTATTATTATTTTAATTGATACATAAAAATTAATTTTTAAATTTATTTCAAAAATGGTAAAATTAAAACTTGAAAATATTTTTTAAATTTTATTTTTCTTAAAAAAGAAAAAACTAAATAACTGTCAAATTTATCTAAAAGTAATTTTAAAAATACAATTAGATCTTTCAAATGAAATTGAATAGAATTGACATAATTTATAAAGTTAAAAGAGCAAATTGAAATAACTTTTAAGGTACAATTTAATTGCTAATTGACTTAAAGTTGAGAATAAAACAAATCATTTTCTCTATTAACTTTTTCATAGATATATATTGATTTTTATTTGTCAACATAAATGATATTAAATTAATTTGAGGCCACCTTTTGAGAGAGGGGTGAATAGCAATGTCTGGTTTTTTTTGTTTTTGTTTTGTTTTTTTTTTTTTTTTATGACTCAAAACTTATTGCTTGCTAGATTTGTGAGGTTTCTGAAAATACTTTAGACAGTGGTTGGAATTTTTTTCCCATTTGAAATCTATATATATATATTAAATCTTGAATCTTAAAGCCATTAAGGCAAAAAATTTGACAAGTGTATCTTTATATGTGAGTATTCACTCTAAAAGTTAATGTGTCAAATTATTAAAAATCCTAATTTTTTTATTAAAATAAAATATTTACTGCATTTATTTAGTATTATTTTGTAGGCTCCGTTTGTTTGCGGAAAATATTTTGTCTTTAAAAAATATTTTCTCTAGAAAATATTTTTCAAAAAAATATTTTCCAAATAAAATATTTTCTTATGTTTGGTTGCAACACTAAAAAAGATAATAAATGAGGAGAGAAGATATTGAAAAATAAAAATGAAGGCAATAAATAAGGAGAGAATGCATTAGAAAATGTATTCGAAAATGTTTTCCCATCCTTAAAATGGGAAAACATTTTCCCTTGTTTTAAGATAATTTTCCTTTAACTTATTTTCCCTAGGTAATCCAAACACTGAAAAATAACGGAAAATATTTTCCGGAAGAATATTTTCCGCAAACAAACGGAGCGTTAAACACTATTATACATATCTCAATACTACTCACATTCTAAATATATTTATATGCTACATAACTTTCTACCTTAAATCAGTCAAATATATATTTTTTTCAAACCATTAAAAATTTTATTTAAAAAAAATTAAAAGTATAATAATATAATAATTATTTAATATTATTTTTCAACTAAAACACTACTATATATACTCTAATACTAATATAATAATTTTAAAAACTAATCTTATTATAAATAAAAAATTATGGTAACAAAAATTAAATTTATAACTAATCTTATTATAACTCATCTTATATTTCAGTATTCACTCCTAAAACTTTATGCATAACATCATAAAATCTCAGAGTAAATCTCTATACTATTTATTTATGCTAAAATTTTATTATACTATTTTTCAGTCTATACCTCTATGTAAATTTTAATTTAAATTTTTACTAATAAAATATATTAAAATATAAATAAATAATTTATTAATAAGTAACCCACGCAATGTGCGGATATACGATTAGTTAAAGTTAAAAGCCAAGTGAATCTTATAAAGGGTCTAATTCTCCTAATACCTATCTTTTGTATTGAAAAAAGGGAAAAATACAAATAAGTACCTTGTGGTTTAAGCCCTAATCACTTTCTTACCTGTGGTTTGAACGCTAACAGAGTGGTACCCTGAGCTTCAAACCGTTAGCAAAAAATCGAAAACCTACTGACACTATTAATGAATCAGACGTGGCAGAGGGTATTTTTGTCTCATCACTTTAATACTTCTGCCACGTCATGCCATGTTAGCATTTTTCAATGTCTTTTTGAAAAAAAAAAAAGACTGCTGGTTATTTGCTAACGTCCTCTCCTTCTTCAACAAATTCTTGTTCAACGTCTTTAACGTCTCTTTCTTTAACGTCTTCTCTGGCGAGAGAGTGCTTGTTGCCGGCGAGAGAAGAAAGCATAGCAGAGAAGTAGCAAACCCTTTAAATCAAAAGATTTTGGCATTAAAGCTTTTTCTACATCAACCCTTTAAATCAAAAGCAACGTGAGATTTTGCGTTAATTAGATTTTAATCATCGTTTTTTCTCTAATCACTTTTGATTCATAATCAATTTCAATTATCAGATTTTTTATTTTTAATTGCATAACTATCATTTAGGTTTTGATTTTAATTGCATGATGATGATGATGCTTTTGTGTTCAGATTGATTTTGATTTGTTGTTAATAAGATGTTGGCGGCTTCTTGCCTTACGTCTTGCTGTGCTGCTTGCGCCTGTGATGCTTGCCGTACTATAGTGTCCAATATAAGCAGGCATTCTACTAGGATTGCTTACTGTGGTCTTTTCATTTTGTCTCTCATCATTTCATGGATTCTTCACAATTCTTGCTGTTATAATGGTTGGTGTAAAATCTCAGAAAGATCCTCATGATGGTTTACACCATGGTGGATGGATGATGAAAGTTATTTGTTGGTGTATTATGGTGATCTTGATATTTTTCATTCCAAATGAGATTGACAGCGGCGACGTTGTTGTGGACTAAAAGAGGCGGTGGAGCAGCAGAGAATGGTGGTAGATTCAAGGATTATTGATATAAGCAGCATCGGTAAGAGGCATTCTCTCAGAAATCTATGTTCTTCACTCAACTCCAAATTTGCTGGCCTCTCTGCACATGCAGTACATTCGGTGCTTACATTCCTGCAACGAAAAGGACTTGGTAGCTCCACGAAGGGTTGAAAATGAATGTGGAGGCTGTCATTAGTCGCCTATAGGAAGAAAACCATGTCTTGATGTTTTCTTCTTGACTTGATCCACATTCCCTGTTGTTGGATTCAACACCACTAAAACCCGAAACCATCACCACCATTGGAAACCATAACAACCAACAACCAACAACCACAACCCAATCCACCACCATCACTAACCCAAACTCACCACAATCACTGCTTTAATAACACCACTACCACCACCAAAATTAATAATACAAGCAACAAGAAGAAAGAAACCATGTTGTTGACATGCCTGGCCAACTAGCTTTGAAGCTTCCATTGCAGAAACATAGTCACCAGACAAGAACCCACCCAAGTCAGTCAATGGAACACCCAAATCAATGGTCTCAAATCAGAAAAAAAATAAAAACAAAAAAAAAATCAAAATATTCTTTGTTGTGTTCTTCTTTGTGATGAACTGCTGCAATCTTGAATAATATTTAATAAAAAGAGAGTGTGTGTGAGAAATGAGTAAAAAAAAAAAAAGAAATGAGTAAAAAAGGAGGTGAAAAGTTGTTATGTCTTTTGGAGCTTAAAAACAATGTTGCTTTTTCCCTCTTTTTTTTTTTTGACACGTCGGACGCAGCTTTAAGTGAAGAGATGCATTTGCCGTTTGCCACATCAGCTTCATTAACGGCGTCAGTAGGTTTTTGATTTTTGCTAACGGTTTGAAGCTCAGGGTACCACTCTGTTAGGGTTCAAACCACAAGTCAGAAAGTGATTAGGGTTTAAACCATAAGGTATTTATCTATACTTTTCCCTTGAAAAAAATCTATCTAATTAAAACAATCAATAAATTAATTTAAAATAAATCAAATCTAAAATATAAAGAGTACACAAAATTTACATTGTTGGACTTGATTGCCTACATTTGGATACTATACAAGAAAAATCATAATATATGAAATTGTAATTTTTCTTGAATTGTTAAATTTAAATCCACAATTTTGTAATCACTATATAATTTAGAAGAATATACACTCCTCTTAACCTCTCTAGAAACTCTAGACAAAAATACAATCCCTTCTAGAGAAAAAAACCATTTTGCAAATCCCTTTGATTGTTATTTCCACATCCAAGATACCTAACTACTATTAAATTTGCAAATTTTAAGTGCAAATCTCAAGTTGTCTTGTATTTTTCCTAACTTATTGACTCCACTTAAAACTTGTAAATTTTTATATTTATAGATGTTCAAAACTTTGCTAACTAGAAATTTGTTTGGAAAATTTTATAATTATCAAAGTTTATAATTTGACTCCAAAATTAATTTTTTTGGTTTTTTTAAAAAATTAATTTTTCCTATTTTGAATCTAATTTCAACTTCTTAGCAGTTAATCTAATTTGGATCTCACAATTTAAGTCAAAAATTTAATATTTTCATACATAAAATTCAAATTTGAGACCATAAAGAAAATTCAAAATTTTCAGCAACTTAAACAGACAAATGTTGATTAAATTATTGAAATTTTGATTTACTACTAGATAGATATCTAGGCGAGTAGATAAGTTAAATTACACTTCATGGAGCAAGAAAAGAATATCAATCCATAATAAAAGCACTCCAATTAATTAAAAGCACTCCAATGAATCCTAGAATGTGGATACTTGATACAGGTGCCTCAAACCATATGTATGCTGAGAAATTTTTGTTTGATGAATTAAAACCCGTTGGTCCATTCAAAACCTTCTGTTCGTTTATTTGCCTAATGGATCAGTCAAACCTACGAAACAAATAGGAAATGCTAACCTTTCAGCCAACCTTGCCCAAAATATACTCTATACAACCCAAGCTTCAAATTTAATTTGTTATCTGTTATCCTGAGTTCACCTATCTCTCAGAAAAGGGAAATTTGCTTCAAAGAATTTGTGCTTACACTCCCCAACAAAATTGAAAAGTAGAAAGAAAACATAAACATTTGTTAGAGGTGGCCCGAGCACTCATGATTGAATAAGATATTCCAAAGAATTTTGGGGATATTAAATTTTAATGGCCGCACGTATTATAAACAGACTCCCAACTCAACTCTTACACTGGAAATCACCCTTTGAAATTTTGTTTCATAAAACCCCATATTATACCAATATAAAAACTTTTGCTGTGTTGGGAAAAATGAGCACCTTGCAATCCAACAAATACCTTCGTCCCTTTAGATCACAACTTGAACAAAAATACTTAAAAAATAAAAGAGAGAAACACACAATATTTAACATGGAAAACTCCCAGATGGAGAAAAACTACGGGCGTTGTCAAAAGACAACCAAGAGAAAAATATTCACTATGTGGAAAATTATTACAACCACACTACAAAATATTTAACTCTCACACATACCCAAAAGCTCAAGTACACCCAAGAGAATTTTCCATAAATTCTCTACTAGTATAGCTAATAACTTTCAATGGTACACCGAATACAAGTGGTGATTGACATACATAACAAAGGAAGCAAAGAGTTGAATTTAGAACCAACTCCCTTCTTCCTTCCTTCTCTTCTTCTCAATGTGGGATAACCATTTTTTTTTTATCATATTTCATCAATCTCCACCATGATTAAAAAAAATTAAAAAAACAACAGCTACCTCAATAGCACCATCAGCAATGACAATCACAATTCTAAAAAACAAGAATTGTCATACTCCACCATAAGAGTATACACACTTTTAATTCACCAACTCCAAGAATTTTCACCTCGGCCAATTCATGTCAAAAAAATGCTAATAAGTTATGGTACAACTTCCAATGTTGACTTTCTAGGAAGTTCATTAGCCATCGACATCAATTCCACCACACACCTTGCATCAACTGTCAACCAATGCCCGTTTGCAAACTGTGGACATACTACCTATCATACATCCTTTTCCATGGCAACTCAGTTGGTAGCTATCATGCTATGAGGATATATATCTTTCCTTATATAGAAAGTTCATCATCTTCATTTTCAAAGATGACCGCATTAGTAGCATGATTTTGGAGCTATTAGCCGAATTAGCTCCACCATTTTTGTAATCCTTCTTTACATGTCCAGGTTGCCCATATCCCTAGCAGATAGTTTTCCTTTTGAAGCCTTTATTCTTCTTTCCATTTCCACAAACCAACAATGCTGCACTCTCAGAAGACTTGCTCTCTACATTTTTCAGCCTTCTTTTTTCAGAAATCAGCTTACTTGTCACTTCTGAAAAATTCACATTCTCTTTTCCATACATTAAAACAGTTTGCATGTATTCATAGGAAGGTGGAAGAGACCAGATAAGTCTTAACGCTTTATCTTCATCATCAATTTTCACTCCAATAGATTCTAGTTCAGAAACAATCCCATTGAGTGCACTAAGGTGGTCAGAAATTTTTGTACCTTCTACCATTTGCAATTTGTGAAATTGCTCCTTCAAATATAACTTATTTGAAAGACTTTTACCCTTGTACATTTCCTCAAGCTTTTCCCAAAGCTTCTTTGTTGATGACCATCTAGCAACATTAGCAAGAACATTTTTAGCTAGACAGAGACGAATCTGACTTGCTGCTCTCATGTCTAGCGCCTCCCATTCTTCTTCACTCATCTTGGATTTTCCTGTGTCTTCACTGCTGTCACCGGATCCTTTGGACAAAGAAGCCGGCTTTCCCCTTAAGGCCTTATACAATCCAGACTGGATTAGTATATCCTTGACTTGTACTTTCCATAACCCAAATTTAATTCTCCCATCAAATTTCTCAATATCAAATCTGAAGCTCATTTTTGCTCAACAATGCACAGTACCTCCGTATACTTGAACAGCACTTCCTGCTACAATGACCTCACGCATGAATAATGAGTGAACAATTATGTCTACAAAATGCACTAAGAAACTTTTCAGGAGAGATTGGGGGGACACAAAAGGTACCACTTAGGCAATTATAGCCTTTGTGACAAAACTTTCTTAATTGCACTTACTTATACAATACCACACTCAATAAACACAATACCATGTTTAAAGGACCTCCAGTTGGATTACACCAATTTCTGAAAAATCTTTTCTGATGTGGAAGATCGAACAAACCCGCAACCACAGAGCATACTAAGAATTTTAAAGAAATTAGAAATTCCTATGCCACCTAACTAACCATCGGCTCTGATGCCAATTGCTGGCAAAAATTAGCCCCTTACAATCCAACAAATACCTTCGTCCCTTTAGATCACAACTTGAACAAAAATACTTGAAAAATAAAAGAGAGAAACACACAATATTTAACGTGGAAAACTATCAAATGGAGAAAAACCACGGGCATTGTCAAAAGACAACCAAGAGAAAAATATTCACTATGTGGAAAATTATTACAACCACACTATAAAATATTTAACTCTCACACATACCCAAAAACTCAAGTACACCCAAGAGAATTTTCTATAAATTCTCTACTAGTATAGCTAATAGCTTTCAATGGTACACCAAATACAAGTGGTGATTGACACACATAACAAAGGAAGCAAAGAGTTAAATTTATAACCAACTCGCTCCCTCCTTCCTTCTCTTCTTTTCAATGTGGGATAACCATTTTTTTTTTATCATATTTCATCATGCTGCTTGTGCTATGTGATAAATACAATCCACACAAACTTAAATTTGTCCAAAGGGCCTTTCAATGCATTTTCATGGGATATAGTCCCATAGGATAGTCTAGGTACAAAGGGTTATAGGATGTATGACTTAGAGTCCATATGGTATTAATCTCTAGAGATATTATCTTCCATAAGACTATTTTTCTTTATCTTACTAATATTGCTCAAGATTGTCTTTATCTTCCAACTTGAAAAGGAGATACTTAAAATGGTATACTATATATTTTTTTCAGTATTTGTGCACTATTTCCAAGTTCCTTGAAGTTTTCTTCAGTAACGCATTTTTTTCAATTAATAATTTACACAATATTTGATCATAAAACTAATTTTTATTCGTACTTTATGATTAACGCTAATTTAAAAAAAAAAAATTTAAATTGATGAGAATTTGAACATACTACCTCTGAATTTCCTCGGGTGTATCACACAATGAACCGATACAAATATTTTTTCTCCTCCTACAAATTGACTTGGTAATAAACGTTGTATAGATACTAAAAAATAACTCATTTTCAGATGAGACATGGTCAAAGGCCTCCCATTCCATCTAGAGTGAATTGCGTCTAACTGGTTTTTTTTTTTTTTTTTTTTGTAAAGATATGAAAATTCCATTATCCAACCTTAGAATATTAATTAATGTTCTTTAACTCTTTCACGTACATATACACACAACAATCGACTGGAAGATTGTGATGCTGCTTATAACTTAACTATTAAGATAAAATCTCTTAGGCATACATACGTTAAAGTTCTGAATATATATATATATATATATATATATATATATATATATATATATATATATATATATTATAATTGTCCAAATTAAAATTTTTATTTATCTAATAACTAACTACAACATAAAAAATAGTGCATGAAAGTTTTTTAAGAATAGCGTTTATGTTATATAAACAAAATAATAACTTTATTATCTTCAAATATTTGATTAAAATTTAATAACAAATGAGCTTAAATTAAATTAATTATATTTTATCATCTAGTTATCAAAGTTATCAATGAAAATAGAAAATATTGTTTAGAATTAATTTTAAAGCAAAAGTATTACTAATGTTAACAAATATTAAAAAATGATGTGTAGCTGTTTAAAAAGAAAATCTATCGAAATAATAACGAATTACAGAATGATAAAATTTATAATATTGGATAGCTATATAAATAAAATAGTGCTTATGTTATTTTTAGAAGTTTTGCTAAATAATTAAGTTTAAATTAACTAAATTTTATTTATTTAATAATTAATTATAACCATAATTTTTTAAAAGTTAGTTTATACAAGTTCTGTTATACAAATAAAATAGAAATTTTATGATTTTCAAATGTTCAAATTAAAATTAAATTAACTAATATTTAATATTTAATTATTAACTACAATAACCATTTTTTTTTTAAAATGGTGGTTAGAATTTTTAGAGTAAAAAGTACTATTGACATTTAAAAATGTTGAAAAATAGGGAGTACAATTGCTCAAATAAAAGTGTTTTCTTTAATGGAGATAAATTAATACAAATAGATAATATATGCTAAGCAGATTAATTTTTTTAAGAGAATAGTTTTAATATTTTTCATATGTTATTTTTAAAATATTAAAATATATTATTAGAGATAAAATTTTAAACAAAAAATTAGTTAATTTTTTAAAAGAATATGAACTTTAAAATATTAAAAAAGTGAATGTATAATTGTTAAAGTAGAAAATTTATTAAAATTGCAATATATTATTAGTATATTAATATTGTGATATAAGGTTATTAGATAAGTGGTACTTTTAATTTATTAAAATTGTTTTGATTGAATTTATTAAAATTTTTATTTTTACAATAATTAACGATAATTATAATTTAAAGGTGAAAAGATGAAATCTAGTTTCTAAAATAGAAAATTTCTTGAGATTATAACATTTAATTAAATCAAGCAGATATTTGAGGTGATAGGAGTTTGAACAACTAAACCCAAAAAATAGCTAAAATTTTTTCAACACATATTTTTATTGTGAAATAAACTTGTTTTAACTAAGTAAGAGTAGTTGGTTGGTGAGAGTAGTTGGTTGTTTGGTGAGAGTTGAATAAATGTATGGTTAGGGTTTAATTGTATTTGTTTATTTGAATGGTTTGGATTAATTCTCTAGTATAAATAGGGCCTCTGCAAAGAGGTATATACACCAAAAGAAAAAGAGTAAAGAATAAGTGTAAGGAAGCAAAGCTTCTAAGTGTGTGAGAGTTTAAATAAAGATTATTTGAGTGTTTTGTGTTTAACAAAGTGGTATCAGAGCCAAATATTGGAAAATAGTATACCAAATCGAAGCTCTTGGAAAGACGAATCCAACGCCGTCGGAATCACCTCGATCGGAGGTCAAACGCGCCGCCAATTATCTTTGGAAGTTTGCTGCCAGAAACCCAGTCAACTCAGTGAGTTGAAGCTGAGTCAAGCCAAGTCGTGAAGCCGAGTCAAGCCAAATAGTGAAATCGAGCCGAGCTGAGTCGTGGAGCCAAGCCGAGCCGAGTCCAGTCAAGTCGTTGACCGAGCCGTAAAGCCGTTTGACCGAGCCGTCAAGCCATCTAACCGAGCCGTTTGACCTTGCTGCTAAGCCGTTGACCGAGCCGCTAAGCTGTTTGACCGAGCCATTGACCGAGCCGCTGGACTGTTTGACCGACCCGTTAACGGAGCCGTTGACCAAAGTTGACTTTTTGACCAAAGTTCATCTTAAGGTTTTTCGGCGTTCCGGATCCATTCGTGAAGTCGGATTTTGCAAATTCTTTTCAAATTAAATAAAATGGCAAATAGTGTGGCATCTTTCCAAGTTCCAACACTCAACAACAATAATTACGACAATTGGAGTATCAAAATGAAGGCTCTCCTTGGTGCACATGATGTTTGGGATATCATAGAGAAGGGCTACAATGAATCACAAAATGAGGCGTCACTATCCCA
>CATIWK010374907.1:0-18259 GCA_949634005.1 Mallotus japonicus
CAGAGAAAAAGAAAAAAGAATAAAAATAAGGATAAAAGAAAAAAGGGGAGAGAAAATAAAAAAATAATGAATGAACAAGGAGAATACGAATGGGATAAAAATGAAAAAAAAAATTAAAAAAATGAGTACTCTTAAAAATAAAATGGGTACTCATGTAATTAATGAAAAAAATGGGTATTTTACTGAAAACTGAAGCAAAAAAAATGGTATATTTATATAAATTTCTCTGAACTGTTTGTATCGGTCCAAAATGGCCTATCGACATGGAGCCTTCAATGGACCCTTCGATGGGCCTGATGCATCTCCTCGAGGTAGGCTCATGACCTGGCGGATCCAATCCATATGTGTGACCCATATACCCCAATAAGCAAGAAATAGCAAGATGGTTGGTGAGGCCTGTTTATTTGCATTTGACATTCCTTTTTTCTTATTTTGATTGTTTCCTTTTTGCAGATTAGGCAAGTTTTTATTATGATTCATTTCCTTAAGTTTAATTAGTTAAGTCTTTATATGATTTTATTTTCTTTTTGGGTCGGGCTACAAAGCATATAAAAGCTAGAAACCTTACATTGTAAACTTTCTACACATTTTGATAGAAAACACAATAATACAATTCTCTATTTTCTTAAGACTCAGCGTGAGTTCATTCTTTGATTTCTGATATCAAGCTTCCCGGTGGAGCCAAACTCCTATTTGATTCATTTCACTTAGGTTAAAAGGGTCAAGAACTTATTTCTTGCCCCTGTTCCCACCATGAGATGATAACGAGGCATTTCTTCTTCTACCCCATTTATGTGTGATTATAAAAAGGCTCACAAGACCCACTTTAGACAATCAAGAGGTGCTTGAACCCGATCCATCTACTTTTGGGACCAAACATAAACAAACCACAAGAAGAGCAAAATTG
Organism: Mallotus japonicus; assembly: GCA_949634005.1. Taxonomy (NCBI): domain Eukaryota; kingdom Viridiplantae; phylum Streptophyta; class Magnoliopsida; order Malpighiales; family Euphorbiaceae; genus Mallotus; species Mallotus japonicus. Next base: position 908 of record CATIWK010374907.1, read on the forward strand.
CAGCTTCTTCCTTTGAGAATAGTGTTCTTCAGGGAGCTATCTACCAAACACCCCTCTCATCCATGTCGCACCACCGTCTACGTCCCATTGTTGAGCCCAGAGAGAAACAGTATGTGATCATCTACTCATAAAATGGAAATGAATATGCATAAAAGTACTACACAAAAGAAAATATCATCTCGTTTGGAAAGAAAAATGATATTTTGAAGAAAAAAAAAGTACAATAGTACATGAAGTAGTGGTGATCTATTATATGACAATTTTTCAAAAAAAATTACATGTGTGGGGCAAATTAATTGAAATGGAGATATTTGAATTATGGGAAAAGTACAGATAAGTACCCTGTGGTTTAAACCCTAATCACTTTCTGACTTGTGGTTTGAACCCTAACAAAGTGGTACCCTGTGTTTCATTCCGTTAGCAAAAAATAGAAAACCTACTAATTCCGTTAATAATGCTGACGTGGCGAAGGGCAAAATCGTCTCTTCACTTAAAATCAGAAGCCAATTGTCTTAAACACTCTACAACGTAAGCATATGCTCAATGTCTTTTTAAAATATTCAATGTCTTCTTAAACACTCTGCCACCCATCCCTAACGCACCCATCACCGCCGGCCACACCACCAAGGCTGGAGCACTCCTCGTCGTTGCCAACACCATCGCTCTACCGCAAGCCATTGCATCACATGACCTCAAAAAGTCGAGCAACTTCAGCACGACCTCATGTCCATGCCGAAGCCGTCATTGTCGATAGCAACATCGTCGGCTCTCGTTTGACCTAGCTTGCCGGACCTGCTGCTACCTTTTGATCTCGCTATCCGGTTCATTCCCTAGCTTGACAGAGGTGGGTTTCCTGATTCTAGTAGTTATAAGTTAATGGCTATTACTTATTCTAGAATGGGTAGAATTTCAGATGCTGATAGGTGGTTGGACATGTTTGACAGAGGCTTTGTGGTTGATAATGCTACATGTACTTTGATGATTAGTGCATTTTGTGAGAAGGGGTTTGTGAATAGAGTTTTTTGGTATTTTAAGAAGTTGATAGATATAGGTTTGAATCCAAATTTGATAAATTTTACATCGTGGTTTCATTTCTGATCCATGGTTTATCCAAGTGTAATTGATTTTTCCTTTTTCATTGTTCTATGTCCTCGCAGAAACCAAGGCCAAAAGCTCAAACAACCCGACGGTAATCGCAATGGCCTCAAGTGATCAACTATTAAAGGCAATTACATTGCTGCTCAAATGATTCTTGTAGCACCATTAAATTTCATGGCAAAATGGTTTGTCCTCCTTATTGCTACTTTCTTGATACAATTGTCAGGTCAAGAATATCAACTTCACTTTTCATTACAGCTTTCCAAATCTGCTTCATTCCTTTAGGCTGTAAATGCTTAATAAGGATGCTGCAAGATCCCTGTTCCTGTAACATTGTACAATAAGATATAGATTGAAAAGAAGCATAACTCGTTCTGGTTGTAACTTGGATTTTATAGTGAATGAGCCAAAGTTTCTAGTTCATATACTTGTAGTATTCAGCAGATTTAATTTTCCATTGGCTAGATTGGTTGTGGCTTCGTTCATTTGCATCTGATATATTTCATCTCATTTTTTAGAAAAGTGTATTTTGATGCAATAGCTATGTTAGTTTGAGAAGTTTTCGGACTTGATTGTGAATTGTAGTCCATGGGAACGTGAAATTAGATACAAGAATACTACTTGTATAGTTGCCTCTGTGAATTTATTTTTCAAATCCTCTATAAAAATATGGTTGCCAAACATTAATGTAATATCCCTGCCAACCAGCACCTCAGTTAAGAAATTAACTATTTGGAGCTATAAAAATTGCACAAATGGTGATTTTTGCGATTGGGAAAATTCGCACAACCTTTGTAGAATACATCCTTGCATCAAATTCATATTCATCTGCAACTGATTTGATCATCTTTAATGATTAGTTTCCCTTATGTCCCCCTTCATTGTTGATATTTTGCTCCACACTTCAATGTTGATATTTTTCTTTCAGAAGGTAGGGATGGGATGTGGATTAATAATGCTCCACACTTCATTGTTGATATTTTGCTTTCAGATCTACAATAAAGTTCATGGTTTTTTACTGTTGACCATTTTGATGTTCTTTGAATTAGCTGACTTACAGTACCAATAGAAGAAGAGTGAACAACAATGGGAAAAAATATCAATTCAAAAAATCATCTAACCGAACAAATTTTCTAGTGAATATCATTCAAATTCCAAGAGAATTAAATTTTTGTTGAATTCAAACAGGTATAAAATAGAGAGGCAGCTGCTTAAATTTACATAAATATTAACTTTCTGCAGTTAACAACTTATGAATATTTTCTTAAATTAAGAAAGAAACGTTTAATTCATTGACATCCAACAGGTTTAATCAGACTATTTTAAAACATCAAAGGCTGCAAGGAAAAAATGGGTCTTAATTTATTCATGCATTTACATGTCACAATCACGAAAGATGATCAAAGAAGCAATATTGCAAGGCCATTCTTGCTTTCTACATCAGCTTTCATAACATACTAGTCTGTATGGTCAACTGGGTGGCTCCTGTGCTTCTTATTGTTCCAAGAAAATATGAATTAGAGGTGACCATTGCAACCGTAAGACCATTGCAACTCAACCCAAAGTCATTATCTCAGCAAGCAGAACTGCTATCTCCGTAAGACCATTGCAACTCAACCCAAAGTCATTGGAATGATACTCTTGAGAAGGACCATAAAGACCCTGGCAGTTGCTATGCAAGTCATGTTTCAGGACTGCCTCCAAAAATTAGTTTTAAGAATCAAAGATATGATGTTTACAATGAAAACTAAAGCTATAGTACAGACCTAAAAGTTAAAAAAAAATGGGTACACAACCAACCAGGAAATAATGCTCTATACAGTTGATGAAATTCTAGCCTTTTGATGTTTCCTCTGCTTAAGCTTAACTTTCATATTTATTCCATTATCAATAATAGACTGAAGCACAATCTGAAGCTTACCCTCTAATCTCTCTCCTCTCCTTGGCGTGTAAATGATATCATGAATATCATCAGCCAGTGCTCTCTATGCTAGAATTGCTCCCACTTATACTCTTGCATCGATGAACTTATATCAATTTCTAACCTCTTTAATGAAAGCCCAAGTGTAGCTATTTCAATTTCCAGTGATGGAAGTTCTATAAGGAGTAAAACCCCCAGTGATGGAACCACCAAAGTAAATGATGTGGTCCCTCCTAGTGGAGTGGAGCCATATGTTTAATAAAAAAAAATAAAAAAAAATCAAAAAAGGCTGCACCGAAATCGGTGCAGCCGTAAAAGAAAAAAATTGTCAAAATTTTTTGCTGTTTTGTTTTTGTTTTCTTCTGCATATTATGGCCTATATAAAGGCCTTGTATATGGGAGAAGATGGACGTGCAAAAGAGCTGAAGAGAGAAAGCCACAAGCAGCATAGCAAAAGAAAAATTAGAGAGCGAGAGAAAAAGCTCAAGTGTGAGCTGTGTGCTTGTGAGGAAAAATTAGTCAAAGCAATTTTTGCTTTGTGAGAGTGAGAGAGTTTTAAGGGTAAGTGACAAAATAGTGAGGAAATTATTTTAGGGGTGTGGGAAACACTTTGAGTGCCACTATTTTGGTGAGATCTCTGTTATTGTACTCCTTTAGTATTAATCTAGAGAAGACTCTCTCTTGTACCTACTATTTTATAGTGGAAGAAATTTTCGGAGTTTGGCTATGTCCACCACGTTAAATATTGGTGTCATTTATTTTATATGGCCGGTGTTACCACCTATTTTACTCACCCATTGGCCGATTTGACCACCTCCATTTATTTATTTGCTTAATATATCTGCAGTAATTTTATTATGTCTCCGTGAACATTATTCTGCTGCGCCAACGCTGTCAAATTTCCCAACAAGTGGTATCAGAGCTATTGGTTTGTGTTCTGGAGGCATTATTAAATACTGCAAAGATGAAGGCTAAGACAAGAAGGATGAAACAAATCTTCTCGGAGAATTCTGTTGATTGACCGCCGGAATGGTCATGATCTCCACGTAGTCGGGAGAGGGAGAAAGTAGATTTATTTTTATGCCCCACTTGAGGCATGAGGGGGAGATTTGTTGGGTGGGTCCCGCCTCAAGTGGGACCCATAACTTTTGAAAAAAAAAAGTTAAAAAAAAGGGAAAGAAAAACAAAAAAAAAATATCAACAGAGTAGGCATCGGTGCCTACCTTTGAAAGAAAGAAAAAAAGCATATGTTGAAAAATTTGATTGGTTTGTTTTTTTGTTTTTTTATGCATTGTAATATCTATATAAAGGCCTTGGGAGAAGAAGAAATGAGGTGGGCGAGCACGAGAAAAAATTAGGAGCTGCCTGGGGCAAAGGCAAGGAGAGAAGCCCCACGAAATGCAACGGAGCTGTAGGAAGTTTTTGGTGAGAAAAACTTCCTGGAGATTTTGTGAGGAAAAATTAAGGGAAAACCATAAGCACGGGAAAGAGAGCTGTGAGTGCTCTGTGTGTGCTTGTGAGGTGAGAGCCAAAGCAATGTTTGCTTCGATGAGTGTGAGAGAGTGGGTTGAGAATATTGTCTCAACGGGTGAGTGATAAAATAGTGAGGGAATTATTTTGGAGTTTGGGAAACACCCTGTGCGCTACTATTTTGGTGAGAACTCTTTTATTGTGTACCTCTAATATTGATCTAGAGAAGACTCTCTCTTGTACCTACTATTTTATAGTGGAAGAAATTTTCAGAGTTTGTCCCGTGGACGTAGCCCAAAAAGGAATGGTGAACCACGTTAAATATTGGTGTCATTTATTTTACGAGTTTTAATAATTTTATCATGTTCTTTCAACTTTTATTTAAAAAATCTTGAATTTTACATATTTTAATTAATTTAATACATTCTTTTAAAATTTAAAAAAAAATCATAAACTTTATAACTTTTAAAATTTTAGTATATTTTTTCAAAAAAAAAATTATTTCAATATTTAACTATATTTGTTTAATCAATATATTAGTATTTGATAAAATGTTATATTGATATAGCACCAAACACCTTTTAATTTAAAAATAAAAAATTTAAAGTTCGATTTAGAAAAAACTTTTCTCCTTAAAATATACTATTTTAAAATTAAAAAAATATATAATATTTTAATTTTACATAAGTTTACAATTGTTTATATAATACTGAAATATCTTTTTCACTTGAAGATTATAAACTTTTAATAGAAAGTTCATTAATCGCACTTTTTTGTTTTAAGGTGCAAATACACCATTATTGTTTTGAACATATATAGTTGATTTATTAATTAATTGCTATATAATCTATATAAATTATTAATTAACTAATATATAATTATCAATCATTTAATATAATTCTTATAATTTTTTTTAATTCTCTTTTTAATTTTGAATACAACAGAGTATAATATTTTGGAAATGATACAAGTACATCCATGACATTTTACTTAATTTTACATCAACCATTAATTTGTTTTAAGATGCAAATCCTCCATTACTGTTTTGAAAATCATATTTTTAACTCCCTCTTATATAATCATTAAATACATATCAAGCATTAAATAATCATTTATGTTTCATACTCTTGAAATCCACTAATACTAATACAATATTAAAAGAATTTATAATTTACATTTAATTTTTACGGATATATAATATACATCATGTTTGTTATGAAAAATTAGAAATCAATAATGGAGGTGACCACCGGTGCAATTAACCGGACCTATTTACCACAAAAGCTTTAACATTATGGAAGGTTTAAGATTACTTCCATAGTCCCACTTCCACTACTTGTAGCAATCCCTAGTACATGTCACCTGTTAGTTGGCTATTTACCATAAATAAAAATAAAAATAAAAATATTTTTCTTTTTTATGGTACTTTTCAAAATATTTTCTTTTTTGTGGTGATTTTTAAAATTTTTTTCCCATTTATGGTACTTTTAGTGAGGGATGGCAAAAGGTATATATATGTATTTCGCCTGTCCAAATGGTAGAAAGAGCAATTTTTTTTATAATCATTGTGTCCATTCCACCAAAATAAGTGGCACATGAATCCTACAGACATGAATTGATTGTTGTCAATCTTGGAATAATTGTGATGGTTGTCAATGGTTAGAATAATTGTGTTATGATTATGTTAACTTTTCTATTATTATAATGAGGGTGCTAATAAGATTTTGAGTTCTATTTATGATGAGGGTGCTAAGATTGTGCTAATCTAGTTGGGATAATTGAGTGCACCTACTAATTTTAGGCCTCAATCTTTTATTAAAAAAAAAAACACTATATAAGTAAATCCATACGGACAGAATCTATTTTGAATAGAAACATTAAATGTTATCTAAAATGACTAATATAACCTTATATAATTAAGGAGGGAATAAATTGGTAACAAAGTATGTTTAGAGGGAAAAGAATTTGCTTTTTTTTAGAGGCAAAAGCCACCAATTTAAATTAACATTAATATTAGTAAAAAATATAATTTAAATAAATTAATTAATATAATATGTATTTAAAATGTATCAAATAAATACAAATTTTCTTATAGGCTCATAAGCACTATAATTTATAATTTTTTTCATTCCTTAATAAATCTCAAGCTTTCGTCAACATTACATATTCACCATGTGCAACTGTGTAACTAGGGGCCGGGTATGCATTAGTCGGTTTGGTTCAATAAAAAAATATATAAAATCGAAATAAACTGAAAATATTTAAAAAATAACTGAATCGAACCAAAAACATCACAACCAAATTGAACCGAACTGAGCTAGTTTGGCTTGATCGGTTTATTCAGTTTGATTTTTTTATTTTTGCAATCTTAAACCAATGGGATTTGTGTAATTTTTCACTATTTTAATAATATTTATGAGATTTATTTCTGTTAATTTATATATTTATTTTATTTATTAATTTTTTGATAATCAACTGAATAGATTTTTTGAAATGAATTTAAATTATACACACACAGATACATATATATATATATATATATATATAAAATTTATTAGTTTGGTTTCAGATATCGTCAAGATGACATTTTATAATAAATTACATATAAAACTAATACAAAAAGGGTATATTTTCAACTGAAACATTTTATTTTTGAATTTCTAGTTCTTATATAAATTTTGTGTATAAAATTAGTCATGTAAGTGCAGTTAATAATAACATTTCATCTTATTATTAGACTTCAATTTATCAGGTTGTAAATTATATTACATACTGTAAGCACTCAATTTCGGGATAAGGGAGTGTGGATGTGACAGAGGACTCCGATAATGAAAATTCATTATAAATAGATCTTCATAATTTGATTTTTGGATCTCAAAGGCTTAACTGCTCCTTTTCAAGGATTTAATTGAGTTTTTCAATGGATTAAATTGAAAAGTCTCTTTTTCCTTCAGGGGTCTTTTAGTAATTAAAAAAGGGTCTTAACTGCTCCTTTTCAAGGATTTAATTAAAAGTTAATTCTGACCGGAATTACACATTCCCGGTCGGAAATACATAATCCCGATCGGGATTATGCAGTCCTGATTGCGTTCTGTCTCTGTTTTTAAAATTTTCCAGTAAATAAAATTTGATTTTTTGTATTTTTTTTATTTTTTTGAATTTTGATTGGTCGGATGATGAGATAAATTCTTGTTATAGGATTTATTTCAATTTTTAGCGAAATAAGAGTCCTTTTTAAAATAAAATTTTATCTCCTGAAGTTGCAGAAGATAATAGGACTTTGTTTAGGGTTTTCTATATAAACCCGAAGGGAACTGTTTTGAAAAGGAGGGGACTTTTGGACTTCTGTTTATGGAGGACTTCTTCTGGAGCTTCTTCTAGGACACAAAGAAGAACTTTTACAAAAAGAAAAAAAACTTTCAAAATATTTTTTTTTACATTCTAAAAAAAAACTTGAAGAGAAGCGATAACACAGCAAGCCGAGGAGAAAAAAAAATCAATTCCTGAAGATTTATTTCAAAAGCAACTGTGATTTACACCACTCTGAGTAGCAAATCAATACAGCATTCATAAATCATCCCTTTTCCTACTCCTTTTTTTTTATCTTATTTTGATTAATTTCATTTTCGTATTTTTTTAATTTGATTTAGTTACTAATCTTTATTTTTATTTTTATTTTTTTTTTTTGTATTTTATGATGGATGGGGTGACATAAGCACACTGTAAATGGAGAAAACCTAAGGAGAACGCATAAAGGTCCATGGAATGCCATGGATTTTTATTATGTACCTAAATTTAGTTTAGCGTTTCTTAGTTTTTATTTGTTTATTTTATTTTATGATTTATTTTGGGTTTGTATCTAATTAATTATTTTGTTTTGGTAGATCATTGTAATAGCCCCAATAGTGGGAATAATGAAGTCATGTGTGTGAATGATTTTTTAATTAATTGGTTAGTAATTAGGATTGATTAGGTAAAACCTTAATAAAATCAATGGGGGCTTTAGATTAATTTTAGGTGGCATGTTAATTAAATTGAGGTCAGAAATCATGAGATGCATGTCTTAATTAATTTATTTGGCTACTGTTTTTGTGATTACTTTTATGTTTATTTTGTTTTAATGGTTTATTTTTTTGTGCTTGTACGTTTTTTATGATTATTTATGTTTTCTTAGGCTCATTTAAATAAAATTGAGTAGGAATTAGGCCCATTAGCTTTAGGCTCATTTGTAAAATAAAATATGTAAACTTAGCTCACTTTAATTAAAATATGTAGATTAGACTAACTTAGGGATTATGAGCTTGAATGTATGCATTTCTTATATGCTTTTTCATGATTAGTTTCCTTTGGGATTGATGGATGTTTAATTAGGGTTTATATGAATTTGCATGTAATTAGAGAATAATATAGTAATTCATAAACTAATTCTCATGAACACAAGACTAGAGAAGTTGGTATTCCGTATCCAGAACTCCTGGTTGTGGTGCAACTTATTTAGAGAATCAAGTTACCACCACTCATCGATTTGTCCCGGTTATTACCCTGGGTGGCGACTCCTCATCTCCATGCCATGTCTTTGTGACAATGGTTAGTGTGTTCTCTAGAGCCGTGAGCTTAAACAGTGTCGAGGTTGCAATAAACTTGGACGCGTGCTAAACCCCATCGTCTACACATACATATTCATTTTAACACATAAAAGAGTGAAATTTTGGCAATTTACACCAATTTTTGAAGATTGAACCACACATCCAATTACAGAAAGTGAAGAATAGTAAATAATAATTAAAATACTAAATAATAATGGTCAAATGCACAGTTTCACCTCTAAACTTTACTCAATTAACCTTTAGCACTCATCAATTTTTACTATGTTCTATTCAACATTTACACTTTTATTTTGAACCTATCTAACCCCTATAATATATAAAATCGAAGTATTTTTTAATCAATGTTGATATGAATACAATAGCAACTTATGTAAGCTAAAATAATGTTTAATGAAAGAGAGAATATAATTAAAAATAAAAATTTTCTAACTTTTTATATTAGTTTTTTATTCTATTTATATTATTTTGAAGTTAATTTTAGCATTTCATGTGTTTAAAATTAATTGAAATTAAAATTTTTATCTTTTTTGATATTATATGAGTTAAATAGAATCAAAAAGTGCAAATTTAAGATTATATTTGAAATTTAAACATAATTTTAAATTATACAGCATTAATTTAATGGAGATAGTAGATGATGTGGAGGTTGAAACCATATTTAAAATTTTTTTGTTTGATCATAGTTTTGGCCCATAAGATCTTCTAGTGCTCTGATACCACTTGTTAGAAATCAGAGATTATATTTTAGTTTGGGATGGTGAGAAGTAGTAAAAAATAATGAGAGAAGAGATTTCATGTATTTAAAAGAAATATAATTTTGTTTTGTACAATACATTTTCCTCAAAGTTCATAGCCTTTTATCCTAGAGAAAGATGTTAAAAATAGTCATATATCTCCTTCTTTATTGGTGGAAACATCAACCTCAAAAACTAAATGGTGCAACCTTAACTGTAGAAATCTAAACTTATTATTGGCATTGCTAATTTAATTCCTAGAATCATGTAGACCATTCTTTTATTTAGCAAATGTCTCATTTCTCAACAGGAATGAAATCAATTCATATTTTTGTTCAATCTTGAAGGTTCTTTCAATACAGGAATTATTAAAGCATTCTTATCTATTGTATTTTATATATATCATATTTTTTTGCTTGTAGTATATTAGTTACACTAGAACTTTATTACTGCAACGTCAACCATTGTATTTATACTTGTAATTTTCCAATTACTTAATACAAGATTCCATTACTGAATACTCTAGCTTTCACATGGTATCAGAGCAACCATGGCTTCTCAAACCAATACTTAACTGATCAATGCACCACCTGTATCATCTCCTCTCTCTTCCAACTCCACTCTTACCACTTCTTCATTTTCAAGATTTAATTGGTTATATCGATGGCACATTGCCGGCACCTCCAATAACCATTCTAAAAAATAATAACCCTCCCACCTCCATTCCTAATCTCGAGTATCATGTCTAGTTTAAAAAGGACCAGCTGTTACTTTCATGGCTCCTCTCCTCTCTATTTGAGGAAGTCTTTCCCTATATTACCAATGTCCATTCTTCTTACCTTGCTTGGCAAACACTTGCTGCCACCTTCGATGCTATCTCCTAAAATAAACAGCTCCAGCTCCATATCGAATTACACGAATTAAAACAAAATGACCTTTCTATTGCTCAATATCTCATCAAAGCCAAAACTCTAGTTGATGAGCTTTCTGCCGCTGGACGACCTCTCTCTTCCCCAGAATTTAACACGATTATTTTTCGCAATGTCCGCCCAGAATTTTAGGGTGCCATCACTGCACTCAATCTAAAATATGAACCCTTATCATTCAATGACCTTCACAGTCAACTCGTTGCTCAAGAAATCCTTCTTAAGAGTCATCAACCACCTGCTCTCGCAAATGTTGCATACAGGCCGCCTCCATCTTCTGCTCCACTTTTACCAACACCCCAGTTCGGCTATCAATCTCGATCTCCCTTTTCCGCTCCTTCATTTAGACCTTGGCAACGCCGAGGGGGCCATGGACGTGGTGGTCCTTCAACCACCTGCCAGATTTGCGGGCTTTCAAACCACACTGTAAACGTCTGTCAACGTCGATATCAGAATTACAACCAGTCTTCGCCATCATCAACTGCTACCCGACCATATTTTCCTCAGGCTAATCTTGTTCACAGCCTGTCCCCTTCTCAACAGTCTGCCTCAGGTCTTTATCCATAGGTGGCTGATACAGGTGCCACTGCACATGTCACTCCCGATCTTAGTTCTCTCCATTTGCCACAACCTTATAAAGGTTCTAATCAACTATACATCGGCAATGGTGAAGGTTTGAAAATTAAAAATTCTGTTAACTCTTTTATTCCCACTACATCTCATTCTTTAACTTTATCATATGTTCTTCATGTTCCACAAATTTCAAAACCATTGTTATCTGTCCATAAGCTTAGCATTGGCAACCATTGTTTCTTGGAATTTTGGCCATCTTATTTTTTGATAAAGGATCAAACCACCAGAGCCGAACTCCTGAGGGGTGTGAATGAGCATGGTCTCTATAAAATCTCTTCACCGCAAGCTCTTGTTGTTGAAAAGTATCCATGTCAACCTAGCATTCTTGTCTAGAACATCTTCATCATTTCACCGTCCACAGAATTATCAATGATCATTCTCTTTATGTGTCTTCTAAGAATAAAATGTCATCTTGCGAGTCATGTTTGTTAGGAAAGTTTAGTATATTTTCTTTACCACCTGTTGAACGTCATAGTGTTACGCCATTTGAGCTTGTTTATTCGGATGTTTGGGGACTTTCTCTTCATTTATCTAATCTTGGTTTTCATTATTTTATTTTATTTGTTGATGATTTCAGTCATTTTACTGATTTATTTTATGAAGAATAAAAGTGATGTGCATAATATCTTTCTTAATTTTTATTCATTCATTAAAAATCAATTTGCTACCACCATTAAGGCTTTTTAATATGATTTTGGTGGAGATTCCAAAAACTTGCTCCATTTTTTAAATCAAATGGTATTGTCCATCGAATCGCAAGCCCCCATACCCATGAACAAAATGGGGTTGCGGAACATAAAATTCGTCATATGGTAGACGCTAGTCTTACTCTTCTTGCTCGTTCCTCAGTCCCTTTTAAATACTAGCCTTATGCCATGGACACTGTAACTTCCTTAATCAATGGGTTTCCCACTTCCGTTTTGCACTCTACTTCTCCTTTTGTTAAATTATTTAACTATCCTCCAAACTACAGTGATCTTAAAATTTTTGGTTGTTCAATTTTTCCACTTCTTAGACCATACAATTCTCATAAGTTTTCTTTTTGTACCAAAGCTTGTGTCTATTTAGGTCCCTCCACCAACCATCATGAACATCTTTGTTTGGACATTTACACTGGCCGTATATATATTGCCCATCATGTCCGCTTTGATGTGCACAGTTTTCCTTATAAGGCTATATCATCCAATGTCATCAATTCGACAACATCTTCAGACGCTCAACCCTGGTTACGTCTTCTCACCACCAATGCTCATTCACCAACCTTAGGTATGACTCTTTCCCTTAACTCAAGGCTTTTTAATCTGATTTTGGTGGAGAATTCCAAAAACTTGCTCCATTTTTAAATCAAATGGTATTCTCCATTGAATCGTATGTCCCCATACCCATGAACAAAATGGGGTTGTGGAACATAAAATTCGTCATATGGTAGACACTAGTCTTACTCTTCTTGCTCATTCCTCAGTCCTTTTTAAATACTGGCCTTATGCCATGGACACTGTAACTTCCTTAATCAATGGGTTGCCCACTTCCGTTTTGCACTCTACTTCTCCTTTTGTTAAATTATTTAACTATCCTCCAAACTGCAGTGATCTTAAAATTTTTGGTTGTTCAATTTTTCCACTTCTTAGACCATACAATTCTCATAAGTTTTCTTTTCATACCAAAGCTTGTGTCTATTTAGGTCCCTCCACCAACCATCATGGACATCGTTGTTTGGACATTCCTACTGGCCATATATATATTACCCGTCATGTCCGCTTTCATGAGCACAGTTTTCTTTATAAGGCTACATCATCCAATGTCATCAATTCGGCAACATCTTCAGATGCTCAACCCTAGTTGGGTCTTCTCACCACCAATGCTCATTCACCAACCTCAGGTACGACTCTTTCGCTTAACTCAACTACCCCCTCTTTTACACCAACTCCACCACCTCCATTAGTTCCCTCTCCCTCCCTACCACCTATTTTATCTCTTCCAAACTCTACTTCCCCTTCTCATCCAACTACCTCTCCCTTATCTTTATCTAATTCACCAAACTCACCTTCACACTCCTCTACCCGACAACAATTATCTTCGTCTCCCCCAGGACTCAATCTCATTATTGACTTCAGCAAATATCACCTTCACCAAACTTCACCCAACCAATCCTTATCTTCCCAACCCGATATTCCACCAGTCTGTACCCATCCCATGGCTCTACGCCATTCTACTCTCCAAAAATGCCAAGCTTTTCTTTCCATGCCCGATTCATCCCCCTCCATACAAACCAAACCTACCACTTTTACCCAAGAAAATAAACACAAACCTTGGTGCCAAGCTATGCAATCTGAAATTGATGCCTTACTTCAAACCCAAATATGGCAATTGGTTCCAAGACCATCACATGGCAATATTTTGGGAAATATATGGGTATACAGAATCAAAAGAAATCTGGACCATTCCATTGCTCGATATAAAGCAAGGCTAGTGGCAAAGGGGTACCATCAATAAAGTGGGATCAATTTCTCTGAGACGTTTAGTCCTGTTGTAAAATCTACAACCATTCGTCTCATTATCTCACTTGTTTATATGTATAATTGGCCTCTGAAACAGATAGATATTTCTAATGCCTTTTTGCATTGCTACTTGAAAGAACAGGTATATATGGAGCAGCCTCAGGGATTTATTGACTCTAACTATCCAGATTATGTATGTCTTCTTTGTCGTTCTCTCTATGGCTTGAAGCAAGTCCCACACACATGGCTCACTCGTTTAAGCAATTTCTTGACTACACTTGGTTTCACTAGCTCTAAAGTTGACTCATCCTTATTCTTTTCTCACACATCAGCTGGCTTGGTTCTTTTATTAGTGTTTGTTGACGACATCATCATCACTGGCTCCTCAATGCCTTTAGTTAGTCATACTCTTCAATCTTTGAAAATTGAATTTCCAGTTAAAGATATCGGTGACTTGAATTTCTTCCTTGGCATTCATGTCACTTCTACTTCAGATGGCATTTATTTGAATCTACAAAAATATTTGATTGATCTCATTCATCGAGTTGGCATGCAAGACGCCAAAGGTTGTTTGACTCCTATGGCAACTACACCCACACTTCACAAATCAGATGGTGCTCCATTCTCACAACCTGAACTATATCACGCTCACTTACCCGGATATTGCATTTTCCATAAATAAGTTATGTCAATTTATGCATGCTCCCATTGAGCTTCATTGGCAGGCTACCAAACGGGTGTTAAGGTACCTTCGCCATACCATTAACCACTCTTTACTGTTTCAGCGTCGATCTACTTGTGAGTTACAGTGTTTCTCTGATAGTGATTAGGGCGGATGTCCTGATGACCGCCGTTCTACTAGTGGTTATGCCATCTATTTGGGTTCCAATGTTATTTCTTGGAGCTCCAAGAAGCAGCCCACCATTGCCCGCTCTTCCACTGAGAGCGAATATAAAGCTCTTGCCAACACCACATCTGAACTCTTATGGATAAAATCCCTGATTGCTTCATTGTCTGTCACTCCATCTATTCCTACTATTCTTTGGTGTGACAATATTGGAACTATTTATTTGACATTCAATCCTATTTTTCATGCTCGAACCAAGCATATTGAACTCGATTATCATTTTGTGCGTGAGCAGGTTGCTTCCGGGGCTGTTCAAGTTCATTTTCTATTAAGTCATTATCATATTGGTGATATTTTTACCAAGCCATTGGGTGTACGCCAATTTCAGAATCTGTTCTCCAAACTCAGGCTCACGGCTACACACCCATTGGCTTAAGGGGGCTATTAGAGCATCCTTATCAATTGTATTTTATATATATCATATTCATTTGCTTATAGTATATTAGTTACAATAGAACTCTATTACTGTAACGTCAAGCACTGTATTTATACTTATAATTTTCCAATTACTTAATACAAGATCCATTACTGAATACTCTAGCTTTCACAGGAATCACCCTTACTGAATCAAATTATGACATCTGGTCATAATTGATGGAGATGCATATTGCCGAAAAAGAGAAACTTTATTATTTTCGTGACAAAACTAAACCACCATCAGAATCAGAATATGGATATGAAAAGTAGTATGCTGAGAATCAAAAAGTGAAGGGATGGTTGCTGATGTTTATGACTCCAAATATTATGAAGCATTATGTGTGCTTACCCACTACTTATGAAATCTGGAATGCCTTATCAAAAGCCTTCTATGATGGAAGTGATGAATTACAAATTTTTGCTGGCTTTCACAGCCAAACTAAGTAGAAAATCTCTTTTTAAATATTATAGAGAATTGACTGAGGTGTTCCGACAATTAGATAATCGAGATAAAGTACATTGCTATGAAAGATTTAGAAGACATTATAGCATACCAAAAGTCCATTAAAAGTCTTAGTATACATATAACTTTAGCTGGATTAGATGGTGATTTTGATACAATTCGTGGACCGGTTCTACGTAAAGAACCAGTTCCAGATTTGGAAGAATGCTATACATTGGTTCTGTTATAACCCGAATTTTTGATAAATTGTAAAAATTTAATTTTTGAAATTTAAAGTGTTAATAATTATTTAAATGATTTTGTGATATTATGATCAAGTTATGAAATTAAATTTTATAAAGAAAAGTATTATTATTTATGTAAATTATGGACTCAGTGTATTTTACTACACTTTAATGAATTTTAAGTGTGTATACATATGTGTATATTTGTTGTATTAAAAATTGGGGAATATTTTATTCTAAAGTAATATTATTTAATTATTTTAAGAGATTATTATTATTTGTGTATATGTACTTGGTGGGAGATATTTTATTTAAAATATATTATTATGAATGTACTTGTGTATTTTAAAAAAAAGTGCAGATTGAATTTTTTTTCTCCTCCCCTTTTCTTTTTCCCCTCTCCTTTTTTCCTTCTTCTCCTTCCCTTCTCCTCTTCCCCGATCAGACCAGCCCATGCTCCAGCATCCTTGAGCCACCAAGTCCGTCGGTCCAGCTCGCCTCCACCAGCCAGTCGTCCCCTCCATCTCCGACAAGCTTCATCTTCTTCTCTCTCCTGCGTTTCCTAGTTGGCCGAACCTTCTTCTCCACGTCGGCGATTTTTTCGACGTCCTCAGGCGAAGTGGAAGGGTTCAATCAACTCCTCTTGGCTTGGGCAACATTTTCCCTCAACTAATTTCCTTGATCCAAGTGGTTTAAATCTTCAATTTTAGGTAAATCAAATTTACCTATTTTTGCTAATTACTTATTTTTGAGCTTGAATTAGAATTAATTAGATGCATTTGCTTTGAGATAAATGATCTAAAGGTGGTGATCTTGTGAATGGTGATTTTTAATTATTTTTTTGAATTTCCGGACGTCGGGTACTGTTCATGGTACTGTTCCGGACAGTCCCGGGTCAGAAAATTTTTATATTTTTAACAAATTCTATATATTATGTAGATTAAACTTTGTGAAGAAAGTTTATTAAAATTATGTGTAGAATTGTTATTATAAATTTTTAAATGTTTAAGTGAAAAATGAATTTTTGGAAAAATTAGTATAAATTAGTAATTTTTATATTTTAGTTGAAATTATTGTTAATTATTATGTTTTAGACAGTTTTTGAATAATAAAAAGTATTAGAATAATTTTTATGAATTATTTCCTATTTTTAGCTAATTATTAGTAATTTCCGGAAAAATATATGAATAATAATTTTATTTATTATTTTTAAACTTAAATGAGTTTTTGGTTATTTTTATTATATATTTGAGCAATTTAAATAATTATTTGTTATTAATACTATTTAATTGCAAAAATTGGAAGAATGGATTTTATTAATATAATTTAATTATAAATTAGGATTTTATTATTTAATTTGGAAATAGATATCTTTTATGCTTTTATTATGTAAATAGATTGAATTGTGATATTTAATTGAATTTTTGTAGTTTATGTCTAAATATGTATTTTTG
>CATIWK010375190.1:0-10987 GCA_949634005.1 Mallotus japonicus
TGTTATTGTTTCTTCCAAAAGTGTTATTAATTGATGATCAATGAATGTAAAAGTGAATTATGATTGTGGATCTTGTAGAATTTGATATCAAATGTGTAATGTAATAATGCATGTAATATATTCCAAAATTGAAAAAAAAAATTAAGAAATAATATATTCCCATGAAAGAAAATATTTCTCTTATTTTTTAAACGATGTTAATTTGCAAAATAATTACAGTGAATTAAGTTTTCAATTTAAATTTTATGCGAAAAAATAAATATTATAAAAGTTTTATATTTCTTATGAGATCGATCTACTTTAAACTCCGAAATAATTTTAGTTCATAGAATTTCAGAGTTTTTTTTAGAAGTATTTTGGAGTTAATATAACTGTAAAGCATCAAATTTTAAAAGAATAATTGGAAAAAACTTTTATCTAATAAATAATTGTAATTATTTTTTTTAACAGAATGATTGTAATTATTTAAGTGTTTAATATTGTTGTTTCAAAAAAAAAAGTGTTTAATATTTGTTATTACTTTTAAAATATTTAAAATTTGTGTTATTTATTTAATAATTAATTATAATATGCAAGAGTTATGAGTTGATGAATTGATTATGATCATGATAATTAAAAGTAGAAATGGACAAAGATAAGGCACTGGCGTGCACGTGGAAAACTCAGCAGTATTAAAGCTTTGAATATCTTTCAAAAAAAAAAAAAAAAGCTTTGAATAGAACAGAGATTCTGGGGATTGTGAGTGATAAGATAACACAGCACATGCTTTTGCACAAGGTGTTTGTTCAACTAATGTTAAGAGATGCCAAAGTTATATATTCTGAACAAACCTTAATAATTAAAAAAGGGATGTCTTATTTGAAGTGTTCTCTACTAATTACTGCTCATTGCTCAAAATTGTAATTTCATCAACATCTCCTTAATGTTATTAATTAAATTTTTGAGTTCGAATTTTATGTATAAAAAATATATATTAAAAGAGTTTTTTCTCCCTTATAGATTCACATGACTCGAACTCTGAATTAATTGATATAGTTGATATAGGGTATCAAATGTAATATTATATATATATATATATATATATATATATATATATATATGAAATATTTTTTATTTATGTGACACAAATAAAATATTTAAATGTTAAAATAATAAAATATTACAGATGATATATTAATTTATTAAAATAAACAAAAAAATCTATAATTGATTTGGTTTTGTATATTTCAAATGGATGATATTTGATTATTTTTTTATGATACCAAAAGAAATTATAGAGAAAACAAAAATCAAAAGGGAGACAGCATGCACATGATCAACAGTACAAGGATCATAAAGAGATCCGACATTAATTATAATTGACTAATTATGGACGAAAATTGTTTTATTTTTTTAGGTGGCTGGCTAAGCTTAATGGTCATGGCATTTTTTTTTTTTTTTTATCATATTTACCCTTTATAGGAAATTAACACTAACACTCTTAATAGGGGACTCAACAACATGGATGAGGTCATGGCATGTCTGTGCATTTGTTTATTGCAACTGTGACTTCTATTAGTTATTGCCAATGGCTTCCAACAATACTCCCTCTTAAATATAGGACGTAAAAAATTATGATCAGAACGTTTCTTTTTTCTTTGGAATAACAACACTGTTAGTCCTATAAGTTATATCGTTTTTATAATTAACTTTTACAAGAATTTTTTTTTACAATCACGTTCTATAAGTTTTAAAAAGGTTTTCCGTTAGTCCTATCCGTCAGTCAAAACAGTTTTCCGTTAGTCAACCCTTAAAATCAAACTTTTTTTTACATTTCAGTTCTAAAACTATTAAAAAAATATCATTTTTGATATTTTACATAAATAATATTTTTATTTTTATTTTTATTTTTGAATTCTTTTATTATTTAACCTTCATAAGAACTATATAAATTTGCTAAAATAATTTTTTTTAAAAATAAAAATAATATTTTTCTTAAACTATTAGTTATATTGGTAATGATAAATAAAAATAATTAAATATTCTTAATCATTTTAAAATATATAATTAATTTCAATTAATATGTCAAAAATGAATAAATATTTTTTTATAAGGAAAAGCTCATCTAGTTTTATCAATATTATGATTTGTGTTAGATTTCAAAAGCTCATCTATTTTATTTTAACTTAATTTTATTTTATATAAAAAATATATTACTTAAATTTTATATTTAAATATAAATTTATTATTTTATTTTATTTTATTTTATAAATTTATAAAATATCCTAATTTGAATATAAATTTTAATTAATAATTTTTTTTATACTTAGATAAACTCAATTAGTTTTGTCAATGTTATATTTTATAAATATTTCTTTAAATTAGGCTATTTTACAGAAAATATTTGAAAAATAATATATTTAATTAATAATTTTATTTTTTATATAAAATAAAATTAAGTTAAGATAAAATAGATGAGCTTTTTGAAATCTAACATATCATAATATTGATAAAACTAGATGAGCTTTTCCTTATAAAAAATATTTATTCATTTTTGATATATTAATTGAAATTATATATTTTAAAATAATTAAGAATATTTAATTATTTTTATTTATCATTGCCAATATAACTACTAGTTTAAGAAAAATATTATTTTTATTTTTTTAAAAAATTATTTTAGTGAATTTATATAGAACTTATGAAGGTTAAATAATAAAAGAAGTCAAAAATAAAAATATTATTTATGTAAAATATCAAAAATGATATATTTTTTAATAGTTTTAGGACTGAAATGTAAAAAAAAGGTTGATTTTAAGGGTTGTCTAACGGAAGATTGCTTTGACTGACGGATAAGACTAACAGAAAGCCTTTTTAAAACTTATAGAACTTGATTGTAAAAAAAAATTTTTGTAGGACTTAATTGTAAAATCGATATAACTTATAGGACTAATAGTGTTGTTATTCCTTTTTCTTTTGTTATTTGTTGGTTAACATTAATGAATAATAAGATTCACAAATAGAATGCTAATGCCCAAACATTAGCTCTTTTTTTTTTTTTAAATAAACTGGGCTTTGTTAATTCAAATCAAATTGCAGTACATCAAAAATAAAAGGAGGGTAATATTCATTCCATTTCCCTTGAGCAGACATGGAAGTTGTTGTTCTAGATATTGAACGAGCTACAACAATCGTTGATCTCTTAACAAAGAACAACTGACATTCATTTAGTTTACCAAACAAAAGCTTACATTCTTGAACAAGTAGACCTACTGGTGATAAATCATTGGATGTTGCTTCAAGTGCATTAACAAGCAACTGAGAATCAGACTTAACAATTACCTTAGACACAGCTTTTCCCACCAACTAGCAAAGGGACTCTTTTAACGCTATTGCCTCCGCTAAAAAAAGATCAAATGAACCCTATTTACAAGCATGAAAAGCTACCCTAAACTTGCCAGTAGAATCACGAACCACACACTCAATCCCTATCTGAGAAGACTCAACAAGCACACTTACATCAACATTGCATTTCAAATACCCCGAAAGAGGGCATCGCCATTTAACTTGGTGAACAAGTCTTACCAAATTAAGTTCTGAGATCTTCTTTGCTTGAACCTCCTTCCAGTAATCATTGAACTTCATAGCTTCCAACAATAAATCACTCGCAGTTCTAGTCTTACCATGCCAAACTTTATCATTTCTATTTCTCCATAGATACCATAAAATTGGTTGCTATTAAATTTAGCTCAAACCCTGAAAATTTGTTTATAAGAAAAGACCACCATTCCTGTAACACTGAAGCTTGTCTAGACATATCACCAAAAGATGACATCACCCAAACACTTTTAACAGTATGACAACTAACTAAACTGTGATAAGTAGACTCAATAGATGAACAACACTAACATAAATTCTCCACATCAACTCACCTCCTTTTCAAAGCCTGCATTGTAGGAAGACACCTTGAAAGAGATCTCCATAAGAAATTTTTGATTTTAGGACGAACATTCAAATTCTAGCGGCTTTTCCAATTGAAAGAACAAGTATCCAAAGGCAAATTGTGAATCCTTCTTATTACCTTACCCACTCTTTATAAAATAGTCTTCGTGTTAGTGATATGCACTAGGTCAATCATTTATGACTATGTATTGACTTTATCATTTTATTAATAAAGAGACATTTTCATTATCATTTCTTTTTTATGATAATTAAATGAATAGTTAATTCTTTCTAAGGTTTTCAAGTATGTGACTTGATAGTAAAACCCTTAGATTAAAATATAAATTCTATTCAGATTATCCCTAGCCATTTATTTATTATATAAATATTAATGAATTAAGGCTAGTTTGGTGTTGACTGATGATTATGTTTTACTAATCATGAATATGAGATATTAAGTCAACTCATAGGTACTTGTTTGAGAAATCATGTACTGGATTGACCCATTATAAGAATACTACATAGATAATTGTCATAAGTATTTCTCATTATAGTAATATTTTTTTAGTCCTTTGACCTTAAAATCACCATGGATTTCTACATAACTATTTTATATTTGATACATTCTAACATTGTCTTTAACAGGATGATGAAATAGAATGTTGTTGGATATAAAATGAGTTATGTGAGGAATGTGAGTGATTAAGAAAGAATTTATCCCTTATTTAATATGAGTAAGATATCTATGGGCCCCTTGATAAAATAGACTGAAAGAAAATGTATGGCCATGCTGAAATGAATTGATAAAGGGACAATCAAAAAAGGTGCTAGCACACATAGATTTGTTTTGATTCAAGGGTTGTTCATGTGGATACCAGTAGAGGACGCATCCTTTTGGAGACGTCTCAATCTGATCAAAGAAAGTAAAAAGCTCGAGGTAGGGTGTTACCAGTGTGAACCTCCTCTCTCCCTTCCAGCAATCTTACCTCTACTTGCGTTTATGGTAAGGTTTTGGAAACCCTAATTAAAATCAATTAATCGAATTACATGGATCCTGGTTAGGGTTTGTGATAAAAATTTTAAATTTCTAATGTGTTTAGTATCATGAAACCCATTATTATTGACTCCATTACTTCAACTCATATGCCACTATCTTGAATTTATCAGTAAGCTGACATGATCAAGTTTGATTCCTTTCCTGCCAAGCACCTGCCACTACTTCTCTACATCTTTCATCTCTAAACCATATGGATTCAAAGCAGAATGGTTTAAATTTTAATTTAACCCTAGTATCTTCCCTCCCTTCTAAGTTAAAAAAAATAAGTGATTGATTAGAGGCTAATCGAGGTAAATGGAACACTCGGTACTCTGGATATAATACCATAAAATTATCCGTTCCCATAAAATGGTTTAGTCTTTCCCTTATCTGTTCAGAACCTTTTCTGCTATTGTTTCATGTGAACTGACTTCCCTAATAACATTGTCTCAAAGACCCAAACTCTAAATTATTTCCTTGAATGCATCAGTAGCTCTGAAATCTTGATCTCACCCTCCCTATTTTTTAAAATTGTACATTACTTTGTTAAAATCACCAAAACATATCTGAGGGAGTCCATTCATAGTGATAATTTATGAAAGTAATTGCCAAGTCCTACTCTTCAGATTCATTTTTAGCCATCAATAAACTTTAGTACCCTATCATTTTACCTGTATGGCATCATCAAAAACTAAAAATTAAATACTATTAGTAAAATAAGAGGTAATAAATAATTGCACCTTTTTTTCCGCAATAAAAGCAATCCACCCGCACAGCCATCACAGTCAACATTAAAAGAATTATAGGCTGGGAATGTCAATTTAATACTATCGCACTGATGATGAAACAATTTAGTCTCCATAAGAAAGATTATTAGTGGGGAACTTTTCTTGATAAAATATCGTAAAGCACACATTGTCCAGAGGTTCCCCAAACCTTGGAGATTCCAACTAAGAATCCTTATAATGCCTAGCAGGACTGCATTGCAGTCTCTGCCTCGCAAACTAAAATAACAGCAGCATTCGTGATATCTGTTTTACTTTTTTTCATAAACAAATCAACCTCCATCTTCATCACTTCATCATCATCCCTATGATTGTGCTTCCTTCCCATACCCACATCCACTATAACATCCTTAGCTTCACTAGATGAACATGCATTGACTCACACTACTCTACTCAATTTTTTAGATTTTCACAAAAAAATGTTTTGGGATCCCTTTGCTGCATTAAACTTGCCTGAGCATATTCTCTTTTCTGAATTCATATCAACTAAAGATTAAGTGGTTAAAGTTACTTCTACTAATGTAGGAGTTTCATAGGATCGAGAGTCCTCTTCATTATTAACTACCAGCTTCCTTATAGTAGATGTTGCGTCTAACCCCAACTCTTGCAATAAATCAACAGCTTTCCTAGCTAAACTTACATTCTCATTTTTTGTTTTGACAGTCGAAGCCAAAGGTTCCTTAAATGTAGTTGAACCAAGTTTGTGGTAAGGGCGAGACTTAAAAGGGGAAGCTCGAAGCACAGGCCCATATAGCCAATCTTGCACATCAACCTCATCTGGCTTAGACTCACAATTATCCTTTATATAACCTAGCATTCCATACTAATAACCAAAATTTGGAAGTTTTTCATATCGAAAGTACACCCAATTTCTCTCCCCTTTGCCATTTAACACCATTGTGCCTCATTTCAATAGAGCTTTAACATTTATTTTTATCTTGACACACATAAATCTACCCCAAGAATTGGTATCAAATTGATTCACCTCTATCACCGGCCTTATTTTATTCCCTACCTTCAATATAGAATCTTTATCACGACAGTTTAACGGAAGGTTGTTTATTTGAGTCCTAAATAGACAGTGAGACAAATCAGCCATTGATGGTTGGTCATCACTTCCCCTAAAACTATTAATTTCTTGTCAAAATGCCATGGACTCTTCCTTAAAATATGAGATTGATACCCTTTTGATTTAAGTTCATACATAAAAAGATTTTGCATAGCTTTTGTAATTGTAGAACCTTTATCCACCTTCCATGCATCTATTAAAACATTGGATAAGGCTTTTAGGTTAAAAGGTTTGTCAGTCAATATACATCCTACCAAGCAATAATCTTGCATAAAACTTTGATTTGATTTATGCACAGAATCGATCTCCTGCTCTTCATCTTTCATTAAAGAGAATTTTTGCCATAATAATTCTAACTCCTTTTGCCATAACTGTGAAATCATAACCCCACAATACTAGATTAGACTAACTAAAGAAAAAAGAAGAAAAGTTTACTGAATTATATAGGAATGAGAAACTAAGAAGAATAGAAGAAAATCCACGTTAGGAATAAAAAAAAAACCCTAACCCTCAACCAGAAACCCTATCTAGGTAGAAAGAAAATTTCCAATAACCATTCATATTGTTAAATTATCTAGTTTTACACAAATTGATATATTTTTATTTTTATTATTATTTATCTTATATAATTATATACTTCAATTTTTAATTTATATTAATAAATAATAAATTAATAATAGGAAAGCATATATTTTTACATTATATTATTTTTTTATATTAATAAGAATGTTATTCTTAATTAAATTTCACTTTTAAATTTTAGTTTAATATTTATATTCTTATAATTTGAATGTATAAGATAAGGTAACTATCAATTACACTGTAGAAGATATCTTAGATAAAGTAGATAGTTAAGAGATAGAAGTTCTCTCAATTTGTCTATTGTATCTATGTGAGTAAGTTTCCAAGGAAAGCATGAGAGTCATTTACACTTCCCTAGTTCCGGCGTAATTATACCTCTTAAAGCGTATCTTCATCTTCTTCGCTCTCATTTTAAACCACCTTACCCACCCCTCAACTCTTCACACTGGCTTTCCCACCTTCCCTCTAACCTTAAAATTTTTTAACAAAACCTCTCTATTCCCACTATGGCAAGTAGCTCAGGTTCTAAACCAGTAAAGGAGATCAAAACTTTGGCTCTTATAACTCAAACTCTCACACTGAGTAATGCTCCTTCTGATGAACTACAGTGTTCTAATCTCAACCTGCTTTGCAGGATTCTAGGAGATAGAAAATATACAGCAAGAGCGATTCAGAGTATTATGCCACAAGTCTGGGCATTCACTAACAATATCACAGTCAAAGATATTAATCAGGCTAATACTTTCTTATTTTGCTTTGATTTTGAATAGGACAAACAGAGAATCCTAGAAGGAACTCCATGGTCAGTCCATAAGAACATCCTAGCTATAAAGGAATGGGATCCTAGCAAACTCTTAGAGGAGATTGACTTCACAACAGAAAATATGTGGGTTCAGATCTTTGGGTTACCAAATAATTAGATGACTACCCTCAATGCTTAGCATATTGGCAACTCTATATTTGTAGGATATGTTCCTACAAATGATCTGCTAATCAATGAAGAAGCTTGGGAACCAATAATGCGAATCAAAGCTAGCCTTGACCTAACCAAACCGCTTCCAAAGGGTTTCTTAAACCAGCGTCAAGGCAAAGAAGAATGGGTCCATTTCAAATATGAAAGACTTCCTGCTTTCTGTATGTGGTGTGGCCTTCTTGATCACCAGTCCAATTTCTGCAGGACTGTGAAAACCCAAGAGCAACGGGACCTAGCTATGAGTTCCAAGATGATTTATGGGCAAGATTACAGAGCAAAACCAAAAAGCAATTTTTATGATAATATCTTTGTTAAGAGGGTAGAAGAATCTAACTCTCTGCTATCCGAAGATCAAATGCAACGTCCAACAATCTATAACAGTAGTGCTGTCTCCGATGAAAGTCATGGCCCAATCACCAACCCCCTGAGTAATCCCAAAGCAAAAAATTTTCTTAGCTTCCAAGCTACCTCTGAAAATGACAATTTACTAACTCTTGAACATACTGTCGCCAAAATGGCCTCACTGCAGCTAGAGAAGAAAAGCTCTCCTGATAGCAACACCACCATATCAGTTACCTGTACTAGCGCCATGCCCTCTGCTGAAAAGACCTCGACGCTAAAGGCGGCTCATGAAGCTTACTACACTCAATCAGTTAGGGAGTCGAACCTAGAGAAGCCAAACCTGGTTGAGGTGGCAATACAGCTGGACTCAAATTTCAGATCAGAGCAAGAGGATAGTCCTAGCAAGAAAAGGGCAAGAGCCCAAATGCATAATACTACCCCCTGCTTTGTCCCCTGAGGCTCTGTTAGGCCCTCCAAAGACTAGAAAAAGCCCTAAAAAAGTCCACTGGAAGAGATACAAAGTCAAGAACCTTGCAAGATCTCATAGTGCAGGGAAGGGAAAACTTGGTGATGATGGGGTGGAGACACAGCAAGAAAGTAACATAGATTTGGAGTCACTTGCTGTGAATCCAGATAATCTGGACTAATTGCTCTTAGTTATTATTTTGATTCATTAACTGAACAGGATCCTTTGCTTTGTGTTGAAGTTGGTTAGTGGATGTCTTTCTAAGTACTCTTACCCTAGTTATGTTAGTAGGAGTAGTGTTAAAGACACCCATGGTTAGGTTCTCTAAGTTTCCATTGTCATTTGGAATTTGTTTCCAGTGTAATCCTGCCTCTTTGGCCTTTGATCAATGCAAGAATATGCTTTCAAAAAAAAATTACACTGTAAAAAGTTTTATTCATAATATTATTTTATTTTATTTTGTTACTTAAACATGTATTGAAAATTGATAAAAAAAAAAATTAGTTGAAGAGTGCTTTTGGTTTTATTTCAAACAATTAATTAGTATTTAGAACCTCAAATTATACATTAAGTGAGCACTTAGTATTCGATTGTTTAAAATACATTATCTAGTATATATATATATATATATATATTCAATTCTTCAATTTAGGATGGTTCTATTCAAAGAACATTAAACGGTTAATGGAGATTTTCATATCTAGATATTTTTTATTGAGTTTTTTTGAAATGGTTCGAGTTCTCCACAATTCGTCCTTTTAATGTGTTATATGTTAAGTATTTTAATAATGGTAAAATATAATTAGTTTTTTTTAAAAAAAAATTGTACATTATATCTTATAAATAAATTCAAATGCACAAATACTTAAAAATCTTTAATTTTTTATGATTAAAAATATTAAATTTGCACCATTTTAAAGAAAGGTAACTCATTTGTAACATTAAAAAATTAAATTACAAAAAATCGACATAGATATATGTGTTACATATAAAAAAAAAACTTATTCAATGAAAAATATCTATATGGAACAAATAATTATTCGAAAATAATAAATTATACAAATAACTTTTGTTATATAAATTTTTTGAATATATAAAATAACTAATCATTTTTTTAATTTCATTCTTTGTAAAATTAAAACAAGGGATTTCAACATAAATGCCCAAAAAAGGGCCCTCATCAGCTAAAATGCACCCACTTTTTGTTAATTATTAAAATGCCTTTCATTTAATTTTTTTTCTTCCGTGTCCCCTGCCCTCACTTTCCTCTTCTTTCTCATTTTCTTTCATTCACTATGTTGCTAGGTTTTTTTTTTTTTTTTTTTTTTGAAGAAGAAGAAGAAGAAGAAGAGAAGTGATTAGAATGGCTCTTTCTATTATGCTCAGATCTACTGCCACATCTCCTTTGATTGAGGCTTCTCGCTCCGACCTCTCCTCCTCTCCCTCACTCCGTTTTCAGGCCATCATTATCATCATCTTCTTCTTATTTTCTTCTTTTTTACACCTTTCAAGTATTATTTACTCCATCATTTTTTTTTTTGCTTAACTGACATGATTTATTATAAGTATTTGGAAATTTTTTTCCTTGATTGCTATTTGGTTTTGGTTGCTCTTTGATTCGAAACTTTTGTTTATTCTACTGCATATTTAGTAGTTACCTAAAACAGTGTACGGTATTCTCATAGATCAGTGATTAAGTATTTGTTCCTCACCAATTATACAAGATTTTGTTGTTTCTTGCTGGATTATTGTTCATCCCCATGATTCTTTAGTTTAGTTCGATTCAATTATAACAATGAATCTTGTATAGTGG
>CATIWK010375300.1:0-12275 GCA_949634005.1 Mallotus japonicus
AGGAGAGAAAAAATACAAAATAAAAATAAAAACACAAAAAATAGTAAAGAATGAGGGAAGAATAAATGAGTCTTGAGCTTTTGAAAGAATCACATAAAATTAAAAAATAAAAAAAGGAGAGAAAGAAAAAATAAAAACAAAAATAAAAAATAAGGAAAAAATGAGTATTGCAGGCTTAAGAGTCACATAAAATTGAAAAAGAAAAAAGAAAAACAGCGAGGAACCGTAGGTTTTGAAAACATTTTGCTTAGAACTATATAGGGTGTAATTTTCCAAAAAAATAAAAATACAGGGAGCAAAAATGGACTATTCCAAAAAAGTACAGGCCACAATGGCATCATTCAATTGGTGAGGATTATAAGATAGCGCAGTAGGCAATCCAAACCCACACACGTGAAAAGCAAACCGGAAAAAAACACAAAAGGCCCAAACGCTCCCTTGATAAACCATCCACCATCCAAGGAAACAGAACAGAAAGACAGATACATTAGATCCGGCACTTCGCAGCATAGCCTCTCGTATTCCCTTTAAAAAAAAAAATTTAAAATTAAAATCAGGATTTTCAATTATTAATTATTTTATTAAAAAGAAAAAAATTAGCCATCTCTAAAATTCGAAATCTCCCTTTGCATACATTAAAAAAAAAAAAAAAAAAAAAAATTCTTTTTTTCCCTCAAAATCCCAAAATTCGTATTCTCACTCACTATGGCCTTTCACGTAGCTTGCCCAATTACATGGTTAGTGTGTGTTATTATTATTATTTGTTATATTTACTCGTTAACACTTAGCGAAAGCCCTCTCGTTTTCCGCTATTTCTCTGTGTTTCGTCTCCTCTCGCGCTCGCTACCACGCTCCCTGATGATTGATTTTTGCTTGTGTTTGGTGGTTGAATTTGCAGCCGTCGAATCTGCTTCTGCTCGTTAGGGTTTCCGAAGGATCTCCACTCCGCCAAATCCAAGGCTGACTTTCTTTTGCAAGTTTCGAGAATTGATGAGTTTTTGAAAGATCCTTTTCCAATTAGGGATTTTAAGGATTCTTCTTCTGCTTCTGCTGCTTCGGCGACAGTTCAGGTTCTTGTTCCTAAGGTTTTGCCGGTTCCGGCGCCGCTTCCTCCTCCTCCGCCGCCGCTCCCTGCTCCTCCATCGTTGTCTGTTGTTCCTGCCGGAGATGGCGTTGCTGGTGGTGAGTTCGGAGAGGAGGCCTCCGCTCATACTAAGCGTGCTGCGCTTCAGAAAAAGGCCGCTGCTGCTATGGTTGCTGCTGAGGATTATGCTAGACGCTTTGAGTCTGGTGATATGGCGGTGAGTTTTATTTTTTGAAATTTGGTGAATTGGAATGGTTCTAATGTTTGGTTTATCGGTTAATTAGTGGGTCAGTAGTTGATGCCTGTGTTTAATTTTGAATGTGGCTTGCTTGGTAGTTAGATGTAAGCTATAATTTGATGGTAATTGTGTTGTATTTTTGAAGTGCTGGGTTATTTATTTATTTATTTTTTTGTTAATTCAGTAAATTTATGCTGATGACTTTTTTCGGTTAATGTTGATGTTGACATTTTCTTGAAATGTAGTTAATTGTAATAGTTATTTTTCATGTGTGGGGGACGTGGTGGTAATTTTTATAGTAGTTTGAAATGTTTAGTTTGGATTTATGAGTTTGATATTGGAGAGATCATACATATGCATCATACATGGTTATAAGCGCTGATTATGCTGCATCATGTGTATGCGATGTGTGTTTTTTTTTTTAATTTTTTATTTTCCATTTTTGAATTTCATAGATATTGGAAGTTTAATTCTTTTTGCCAGGGATTGTTGTTGGCTTCAGAAATATTCCTTTGGTTTTTTTGTTATTCTTTCTAGAGGCACCTGCATCTATACACAAATCTTCCTGATTGAGTGACCCTTAGATTTTAGGTCATGGAGATTGGAAATGAGTGTTTTAGCCGCAGAATTTTGTCATTTTATTTTTTAAAATTTTGAATCGATTTTCAGGTTGCCTCGAAAGATGTCACTGGAGATGATCAGGGTCTCTCCAATACGAATGTAATGTGCCGAATGTGCTTTTTGGGTGAAACAGAAGGAAATGAGAAGGCAAGGAGGATGCTTTCATGCAAAAGTTGTGGCAAGAGGTATCACAGGAGCTGTTTGAAAGCTTGGGCTCAACATAGAGGTAAACTATAATGATTTAAAGGTTTTCTGGATTGCAATGTCTTTTCTTATATGTGGGGTTGTTTGCAGATTTATTTCACTGGAGCTCATGGACATGTCCTTCTTGCCGAATATGCGAGGTACCTAAGGATGTGCTTTATAATTAATCATCTTTTACTTTGTTCTTATGAAAAAAACAAATTTATAAATTTATGGGTTTATGTTCATGTAACTGTGTCATGCATGTCAATTTATGGGTTTCTGTCCATCTGCTAATTGTATCTGCTTGAAGTTTCATCTCATCAACCTTGCTATTCATAAATTTTGCCCATTTTGAATTTTCCACTTATATTATTCTCTGATGTTGCAATTGCAACGGGTGGCCTATTCTGTTATTTCATCATTGCTGCCGCTTGTTAGCAGCTTTGCTGACCGTTACAAGCTTTATTATGTTGTTATTCGATAGGCATTCCTGTTGAATTATCAGTGCTTTTGTTTTCTTTAGATATGCCGAAGAACGGGAGATCCAAATAAGTTTATGTTCTGCAAAAGGTGTGATGGTGCCTACCATTGTTATTGTCAGCATCCTCCACATAAGGTGAGGTGTAGATTGCTTTGTCCTGGGTGTCAAATCTAGATCAAAATAGCATTGTTAACATTTATTTCTGGATGCTTTAGAATGTGAGTTCTGGACCATACTTATGCACCAAACATACAAGGTGTCACAGCTGTGGATCTTCTGTCCCAGGAAATGGCTTAAGCGTGAGGTATTAGTCTCCAATGGCTTGTTCATTAATTGAGCCTGTTCTATATTTGTTGCCATTTGTATGACTTGTACTTGTTTTCTTTGACTGATCAATCAAAGTGGGGGGAATATTTCACCTTTTATGATCATTGAAGTCACATGTAATTAACAGAATTCCTTAATGTCTTTTCCTAGATAGTATAATGTTTTTTTTTTCAAGTCGTATGCAGGTACCACATATTGATGCCAACCTCCACATCTAAAGAGGGGGATGTACTAACCATTAGGTCTTTATTAGTTTTGGGGACCTTATTTGAGCCATTTTATACATAAATTCTTCAAAAAAACATGTTACGTTACTGATTTGTCATTCCTTATCTTGCAGAGTATATATAGTTGGAAAAGTAACATTGTTATGTTTGAGTTTAATAACCTCTGAGTTTTGTTTATCCAATATTTGATTTAGACATTTCCATTGATTTGGTACAGGTTTTTGATGAAATAAACCAAAATTTGTGCTTGTAATTGTTGCTCCTGTAGTTTTGAACAAGGCCATTGTCTTCTTTACTCCTAAGGTTAATATATTATTATTTTTTTTTTTTTGTAAAACTATCAGATGGTTTCTGGGGTACACTTGCTGTGATGCTTGCGGAAGATTGTTTGTGAAGGGAAATTATTGTCCTGTTTGTTTGAAGGTATTGTGAACTTATTTTAAATATGAATATTTGTTTGCTAACCTCTACAAGAATGATAATTTTTGAAAGAAGATTTACCAATGTGTCATGCAAATTTTGCACTGATGTTTGTTGGACATGCATTTGTGTTGCTACATCTGAATATAGTTGTGTCAACATTGTAGGTTTATCGAGATTCGGAATCGACACCAATGGTTTGCTGTGATATTTGCCAGCGTTGGGTGCACTGCAGTTGTGATGGCATCAGGTTGGTTGCTATCTTGTTTGTTAAGTAGAACCATCAATATTATGGTTTGCAGCTCTGCTAGTTTCTGAAGATTGTTGACGCACGTGTCTGTCTGTGTCATATTTATGCGTATGCAAAATATGTCTGTATTTTCTTGTTGACATGCTCTAGGTAAGCTGATATTATATAGATTAGTGTTGTTTGGCTTTTGCATACATTCAGGTTAATAATTTCAGCTCTCTTCGGTTGTGGTGATACAGACAAAATGGATTGGTGTGAGCAACTTTCAGTTATTGAAGCACATGGAAAAAAAATGAAATAGAATAGTAGATGGTCTGATCAACTTTGTGAATAATTGCTTGTCAGGCCTTGTTGTGTCTTTGGGTGAATAGGAATGTTGGAGAACAACACAATCAATTGTGTTGCATTTTGATAACAAATTTCGAGTTTCAGTGTTGATTAAACTTGTAATAGAGGACTCCTTTTTATACAATTCAAAGGCATGGCATATTTATAATGAATTATTAATCAAAGGATTTTATTTTGTATGTTTTTTAAGCAAATCCACCTGAATGAAATTTAGGGGTAGTACAAATATCAGGCTTGGAATATTCATATATTTTGTGTTTCATTTAGTTTTTCTTTTGTTGGATAGTGCAGTCTCTATGTGCTGTTTTCTTACTGATTGCAAGTATGCCTGCAATCCTGCATGATAGTTCTGTGTTACTTATATAGTGCTGCTACAGTTATTTCTTGTTTCTGAATCCTTTGTTTTCATAAGTTAATGGATTTTGTGCTGAATATGAGGTTTTTTATGTGTGTCAAGTTGAGCGTTACGTCTCTTAATTTTTAAGCAAATTTTTGCAGTGATGAAAAATATCTACAGTTTCAAGTGGATGGAAATCTCCAATATGTATGTGCCACATGCCGTGGAGAGTGCTACCAGGTTTGTTATATCAGAATTTCTTAATCTCTGTTGACTCTTGTTAGTGATTCTCTGTGTGCAGAGGTGGTCTTGTTTTTACTGCTTTATTTTTTTAATTAATTTTATTCTTTTGTATTTATATTCTTTAAATAATTAGATAATATGTATATTTCCAGGTAAAGGATCATGAAGATGCTGTTCGAGAGCTCTGGAGGAGACGAGATGAAGCTGATAGAGGTTTAATTGCAAGCTTGAGGGCTGCTGCAGGGTTGCCAACTCAAGAAGATA
The DNA here is from genome assembly GCA_949634005.1 of Mallotus japonicus. Classification (NCBI taxonomy): domain Eukaryota; kingdom Viridiplantae; phylum Streptophyta; class Magnoliopsida; order Malpighiales; family Euphorbiaceae; genus Mallotus; species Mallotus japonicus. The sequence continues at coordinate 5,027 of CATIWK010375300.1, forward strand.
TATTTTCTATTTCACCCTACTCAGATGATGAAGAAAATGGTCCTGTGATGGGCAAGAATGAATTTGGACGTTCTCTAAAGCTCTCTCTCAAAGGGTTAGTTGACAAGTCTCCAAAGAAGAGCAAGGAATTTGGGAAAAAACCTTCAAATAAGAAATCTGCTAAGAAAAAAGGTTTAAATAAGACCGAAGCACATCATCATGTGATACAGTCTTCAGGACACAGTTTGGATGAAAACAATGGTGATGATTCAGAGTCTCATAAAAAAGGAAAACCAGGTGTATATTCTTCTCCTGTTGCAGGAATTGTGAACCATGCTGAAGAAATCTGTTCTGTTAATCAGACTGGAGTTTTGAAACATAGGTTAGTTGATGAGGTGATGGTGGGTGATGGAGAGAGGACATCTAGGATTGTTAGGCTTAAGAATAATAAGCCTCGTGACTTGGATAGTGGGGATGATGAGAAAAGCAAGTTCAAAGCTGTGAAGGCAAAGAAGTTGGTTATTAATCTAGGTGCTAGAAAAATAAATGTAACTAGTTCTCCTAAATCTGACGCGTCCAGCTGCCAAAGAGATCAAGATTTGACAACTTCTAATGGTATGTCGTCTAATTAGTATTCTAGCCTAGTGTCACTAAAACTGGTTAATATATGATGAAATTTCACGTTCAGACATGTTCAAATTTAGTTTTTGGCATTTTAGTAGTCTTTACTGCTACTGGCAGCAGCATCTTTATTATAATTATTATTATTACTACATTTTTTATTATCTCATCATTAGGGTATATGTTAGGTGCATGTGAATCAGTTAGCAAATGCGCTCTCTTTTTGAGCTCCATTCTGCCTGTCATGCTACTCACAAGTTTGTTGGGGGTGGGGGTCCTAGTACTTTGATAGTGAATGAATTGAATGGAATGGTATGGGGATAAGTGTTCATGCATTTATATGTGGTACGGGGATAAGTGTTCATCCATTTATATGCAGGTGATAATCATTTAAAATTTTCTGCTGCTGCTTTTTCAAATTCAGTTTATATGAAAACCTGTACTGTTGCTGTCTTCTTTGTTTTGGCATGCACCGAATATCTTTATGAAGTGATGTGTTAAACTAGCTTCTCATTTATTCAATAATGACATCTAGGCCATTCGAACATTGTTATGCTAATCATAAGATGCACCTTAATGGAGTGTGGAATAAAATAGAACAATTTCAGTTTTAACTTCTTAATTTCTGAATTGTAGTTTGACGTGCTCTATCCGTTTTTTTTTTAAATAATTTGTCAAAGAAATCCATATTTTATGCCCCCCTAACATTAGGCTGCTGTTGCCTCCATAAGTAAAAAATTTTGGTTTCCAGTAATTGATTGAATGCTGTGTGTCTTGGTTGTCTTAACATACTCTTTTTTATTTAATTTTATTATTATCATTTTTTCAAAGCAGGCAGTGGGGACACAGGCCGGCATGTAATAATAAGTGACAGATTTGCGGGGGATGGACATGAAAGCTCTGCTAGAATTGGTGATGGTAATATGCTGCCTTGTCCATTCATTTTCTTGTAAAATTGCATCCTCATGTTGCTGTGGGTTGGTGGATATGGATTTCAATCATTTAATTGTAGTTTTTCTTTTTCCTGTTCTTTTTTTTTTTAAAAAAAAAAATTATATGATTGATCTATACAACTTGCAGGAGATACAGTTGATCACTCTGGCCCTGTAAAAAGTCTGAGATTACCACGCAGGGAAGGAAATTTTATCAAGTTTGGAAAAATGAAAACTGAAACTCCAAATTTAAATTCCAGATTTGACAGAGGGAATGATGCTGATGGAGAAACAATTAATTCAGATCCTACACGTGTTTCATCAAGTAAAAGAAGCTTTGATGGAAGTGGGACAGCAGATGGGCTTGTAGGAGAAATCTCCACCTTAAGAAATGATAGGGTGTCTTTAGGGAAGCAACCAGAAGTCAGACCTGAGACACATACTGAAAGCAATGATGATTCTGGTGATACACCTATTTCACAATCATTGCCCAAAGATTCCAAATTTTCACTGAAATTAAAGATTAAAAAACCTAATCTTTTAAACCAATATTCTCGAAAGCCTCCACCAGAGGAGGAAAAGAGTTCCATAAGGGGCCAAAGGTCAAAAAGAAAGAGGCCATCAAGCTTGATGGAGAAATCACTTTTTAATGAAGATGAAGATGCCATACTATCACATCAAGACAGTGAGATGATGGAAGCTAGTTGGATATTGAAAAAGTTGGGTAAAGATGCAATTGGAAAGAGAGTCGAAGTTCACCAGCCGTCTGACAATTCATGGTGAGTTTTCCTGTTCATCCCTTGCCATGCGGAGAAGTTTTTGTGAAATTATGCGAATGATAGAACATAGAATGCTGCAGGACAAGATAATGGTCTTAACACTTTTCTGCATCTCCTTAACTTATGGTTCACTCATCCCATGAGTCAGCATGTTTGCACTTTAGATAAATAGGAAAAATCAGGGTGGATGGAGTGAAGAAACGTAGAGGTGGTCTTGACACTGTTCTTCATCTCCTGAACTTATGGTTCAGTAATCCCATGAGTCTGCATGTTTGCACTTCAGATAAATAGGAAAAATCAGGGTAGACGGAGTGAAGAAAGGTAGAGGTAGCCTAGACTAGGAGAAGTGTGGTGAGAGATTTACTAAATTGGTTCAAATTTTTCCACAGATGTAGTCCATAATGTGGAGTGGAGAAAAAGAATCTATATAGCCGACTCCAGTTAATTTGGGATTAAAGCTTAAGTTGAATTGAGTTGAGTAGATAAAGAGGGAAAATGTTCTTGCTTTGACATTGAGATGGAATTGAGTTTTAGAGCCCTTCTTCCTGTCATGATAGGACTGTTTGAAATTGGTTATCTCTTTGGTTTCTCTTTTTGGCTGTTGACAATCACTTCCTAATCCAGGCATAAGGGAGCGGTCTCTGACACTGTTGAAGGCACAGCAATTATATCTGTTACTCTGGATGACAGTAGAGTAAAAACCTTGGAACTTGGGAAGCAAGCAGTTCGCTTTGTTCCTCAAAAGCACAAGAGGTCAAAGACGTGAAGGTTGAAAATCTTCCCATTTGCTTATCATCACATCTGGAGACTTCTTTCCATATTTTAGAGGTGAAGCAGGAGTCTCCTATCTCTAGGACCCAAGATGTTCAAGTTATATTTTGTGCTGTCATTCAGGTTGGTCATCCTCAGCTACATGAAGGAATGATATGATGCTGGATAACAAGGGACTATTTTTGAAGGAACACTGTCCATTATTCTTTCCTTTTTTCTCCTTCCTGTTCTACATGTATTTCTGCAGATCTTTGATTCAGAAACGTAGATGTAGTTTTTCTTTCTCCTTTCTTCTTTTGGAGTGTTTGCTTGGTTGTATCGAGGCATCCAGGTAAACTAGCTCTCGCCTTAGTGTTGTTGACCAGCCCATAGCAAGTAGCATTTGCCTTGTTAATTGTAGTTAGAAGGTTAGAATTAATTGAGACACCAGGGGCCAGAACCCTGATTTTCAAAATTCATTTCGTGGAGGATTTGATCGAAGTTGTGCATTTAGAGATGTCATTACTGGTATCAATAGTTTACTTGTGTGATAAATTATTCATGATCAAATTGCACCTCTCTTGGTTTGCGCATGCTTTTTGAAAATAAGCTTTTAGCAATTTTTGAATTGATATTTCCCGCTGAAAAATGTAGCACAGGTATGTACAGCTAGGGGTGAGCACAAGTTGGGAAATCTCAGGATTTAAAATCTCTGGGACTATACCAAATTTTAGAGATTTTAAAAATAAAATTTTCAGTACCAGTACCAAATTTAAAAATCTTCATACCGGTGCTATCACATTTTTTAGAACGGTTAAGTACGGAAATTTGGTTTTTTTGGAATGGATCGGTATGGTACAGTTTAAAATGGGGTATGAAATTTATGTTATACACATTTATATTATTGATTAAATTTATATTTATTAACAATAAATAAATAGTAAAAGGTCGTGTATACATATACATTTTTGCATAAACATAGAATTATTACATATTTTCGGTAAAATTATTGTGTATGTTTAACCCTATATTATATATATTTTCGGCAACTATATATAGATATATCAATAAGTTATTAAATATAAGAAGATTATATTATATTTTAATTAATAAAAATGGTCTAACTTCCCTTGTTTTTATTTGTAAGATTACTACTTTAATCAAAATAACATAGTGTTGGACAAAATTACGTCGTTTTAGTTATCTATAATATATGTCTAGTATACAATAAAAATAATAATTATAATAAAACTATTTACCTCATTAATTTTAAATAATATAAATAAGATTAGATTACTTAATAACAATAATAATGAATAAGTTATTGAATATAATAATAACAATATATTTTAATTAATAAAAATGATCTTTGTTGCTCTGCACCAAATGCATCCTCTGAAAGCCTTTAGGCATAATGGTATGCTCGCAGTAAAAATAATTAAATATTACTTCAAAACAAACACAAAATATGCACTTATTAGAGGCCACTGTCACTTGCAGTATCTCTTTAAGCTTATGACTTTCTAATGACGTGATTTCTAGTCCTTTTTGTACCAGTGGGCATAAAGCGTTATGATCATCTTTGTGGAGGCACAAATATTTCACCCAAAGTAAAGCACTTCATGTGGTGATTTTTACACAGGTCCCTTCCTTGTCAAAATAATTTTAATAGGCAGCATATTCGTACTGAGATTATATGTGCTCGTTGTAGTGCCATAAAGACTGATATGCACGTGTTTAGTGAGTGTTCTTAGGTACGTAGTGTGTGGTTTGTATCAAGTTTTGGTCTTCATTTGGATGGCATTAATGGTATTGATGTTTGTGATCTGCAGTCAAAAAAGAAAATTTATATGCTCCTTTGGAGCATTTCGAGCTGTAGTAATGCTATCAAATTTAATAACGTTGATTTTGATCGAGTTTAGATCTCATTGAAGGCGTTCAATTATCTTGCAGATTTCCAACATTTGAGAAAATGTCAACTCTATTCCTTTGTTATGAGATGCTATTGATGGTCCCCTCTTGCGATGAACAGATACAAACTTAATGTTGATGCTGCAATGCCTTTAACAGGTTCTCGTATTGGTTATGGATGTGTTGTGCACGATAAGGCATGTCAGGTTTCGTTTCTGCAGCAAAACCAGTATATGTTGTGTATAGTGCTGATCTGGCAGAGCTGTAAGCTATCAGTTATGGTATTGATATTGCTGTTGGTTGTGGTTTTCGTATTTTGGATGTGGAGAGTGATTCACAAGTTGCCATTCAGTTAATCAAAGTTGCTCCTCTTCTACCCTTTCTCCTATAGGTTTTGTAGGTGGTGATATATTGTCCCAAATTAGTTTATCTTCTTAATTTTGTCTCTTGTTCTTGTAATAATGTTGCCCATTAAAAATAATGAAGAAACAAAGTAAGAAAGGCATTTTCTATGTGTTAATTCATAAAGAGATTACAAGCCTATATATATATATACACTTAGCAGGTAAGAATTCCAGGAAACTAAATAACTGATGGACTCTATCAACTCCTATAATTCCTCTAATGGTAATTACAAAATCACTACAAATACAAATTAGTTAAATGACAGCTATTAATTAATCTCTTTCCTTCAATACTCCCCCTCAAGTTGGACCATGTAAATCTATAATGCCCAACTTGTCAACATGTGTTTGGAAAATGACTTGACCCAAAGGTTTGGTGAATATATCAGCTACCTTTCGTTGAGTCTGGATGAACTTAGTCTTAATCTCTCCTATTTGGATTCGTTCACGTACTGTGTGACAATCTAATTTGATATATTTGGTTCTTTCATGGTAAATTGAGTTCGCTGCAATATACATGGCTGCTTGGTTATCATAAAATAATATGGCTAGCTACTCATGCGACACACACAATTCCTGAAGCAAGTATCGTAGCCAAGGAAGCTCATATGTTATTGCTGCCATTGATTTGTATTCTGCCTCTGCTGAAGATCTAGACTTTATTGTTTGTTTCTTGCTTTTCCACGAAATTAAAGATCTTCCAAGAAAGACACAATATCATGTGACTGACTGTCTTATGGTGGGACAACCAACCCAATCCGCATCATAATATCCCACTAATTTTAACTCATTATATGATGGGAAAAATAATCCTTGACCTGAGGCTTTCTTTAAATATCGAAGAACTCGGTGAACTTCATCAAGATGAGGTCTATGAGGCAGCTGCATAAATTGACTAAGAGTGCATACCAAGTGATTTCAGGTCTGGTAATAGTAAGGTAAATCAGCTTTCCAATCAACTTGCGATAGTGAGTTGGATCTTTAAGTAATTTACCATATGTGGGAGTCAGTTTCAAGTTCTGTTCTATATGAAAATTTGTTGGTTTTGCTCCAGGTAAACATGTTATTTCAAGAATATCTAAAGTGTACTTCCATTGGCAGATGGAAATTCCTACTTTAGAGCAAACAACCTCAACACTTAGGAAATATTTCAATGGTCCAAGGTCTTTAATTTTAAAACATGTGTTAAGGAATTTCTTCAGATCATTAATTTCAGTTTCATCATTTTATGTGATGATCATATCATCGATATACAATAATATGGCAGTAAAATACCCATACCTTGGTGAATAAAAAGTAATCCACCCTTGATTGCTTAAAACCAATATTGTGAATTGTAGATAAGATTTTATGGAACCAGCCTTTTGAGGCTTGTTTAAGCCTATATATGGATTTTTTTAGTCGACATACTATATGCTCCCCCTATCGACTAAGTCTAGGTGAAGGTTGCATGTATACCTCTTCTGTAAGATCACCATGGAGAAAAGCATTTTGAACGTCCATTTGATGAAGACTTCAATTTTGGACTGCTGCCACAGTAAGTAGGCAATGTACAGTGACGAGTTTAGCAGATGGAGCAAATGTCTCCATGTAATCTATCCCTTCTCATTGGGTGAAACCTTGACCTATGAAACGGGCCTTGTACCGTTCAACAGTCCCATCAACATGATACTTGATTTTATAAATCCATTTGCAGCCAATTGGGTGATGGCCTTTAGGAATAGGAACAATGGTCCAAGTATTATTATTTGAAAGTGCTTGAAGTTCGGCTTGCATAGCCTCCACCCATTTAGGATCCTGACTTGCTTATTCATATGTGACTGGTTTTGTCAATTAAGAAATGGCAAAAATAAAGTGGCGGTGGTTAAGAGAG
>CATIWK010375343.1:0-22952 GCA_949634005.1 Mallotus japonicus
GTCCTCAGTTTTTCTAGAATGGAGCTTGATTAGTGAATTTTCATATTGTGCATTAAGGCTAGTGTATTGTATATAAATAATATAAGAAAAGATGTGAACTGTATGATGTTGTGAATTTTGTGGTGTGTAAGCCGTGTTAAACAAAAATAAATATTGTTACATATATTGACTCATGACCTAAAAATTGGACATTTATGGATATATTATTTATTAGTCACATGCATACAATGTATGCCGGACATCCTTAACATGTGTCACAAAAAGTCCTATAAGGATAAGTGAATATGGTCTTTTCTTAGTCTTTTGAAGCAATGGTTATTTGATTATACCCCGAATAACCATCTAGAAAATAATAGAATGCATGCCCTGAAATGTGCTCTAGCATTTTATCAATGAATGGAAGCAAAAAGTGATCCTTTCTAGTGGCTGCATTTAACTTCCTATAATCTATACAAACTTTCTAACCACTAATAACTCTACTAGGAATTATATCTCCCCCATACTAGTTTCATGCCGCCCTTCTTTGGTACACATTGAATAGGATTGACCTATGAAATGTCTGAAATAGGGTAAACAATCCCTACATATAATAATTTAAGTACTTTTTTCTTCACTACCTCCTGCATGTTTGGGTTTAGTCTTCTCTGTCTCTCAATAGAAGTTTTATGTCCATCTTTTATAAGTATTTTATGCATACAATATGAAGGATTTATAACCTTGATATCTGAAATTTTCCACCCAAAAGCTTGTACTCTCTTTCTCAGCAACTGCACTAGTGCAATTTCCTTTTCTTCACTAAGTTTGGATGAGATGATTACAGGTAGTGTTTGGTTCTCTCCCAAATAAGTATATCTTAAACGAGGGGGGTAAAGGTTTTAATTCTAACCAAGATGGTGGTTCAATAAAGGGGGAATTGGTTTATGTTTAGAGGCAATTCAATATTTTACATTTCATTTAAGTGTTTAAAGGGTTCTTTTTTAAAAGCTTGCACATGTAAACACTTCTCTAATCCTTCTAATTCATAAGATTTTTCCAACCTCCATTGTTGGAGTTCATTCACGCAATCATCAACCACATCAATTCGCATGCAATTATCATATTCAGGGGGATGCTTCATACCTTGATAAACATTAAACTTACAACTATCTTCACTAACTCTCAATGTAAGAGTTCCTTCAAAACATCAATGATAGCTTTGGCAGTGTACATGAAAGGCATTCCCAGGATTAGTGGCACATCTTCATCTTTCTCAAAATCTAGCACAATAAAATCAACTGGAAAGATGAACTTCCATACTTTCACTAAAACTTCTTCCACTATTCCTTCAGGTTTCTTGATTGTTCTGCTTACAAGTTGCAAACAAATGTTTATGGCTTTTGCTTCACATAAACCAACCTTCCTATAAACTTATAAAGGCATTAGGTTAATAGAAGCACCTGAATCATAAAGATCTTTTTAAAAATTTAAATTACGAAAGAGTAAAGTATAGTAAGACTCCCTGAATGTCGACACTTTAGCAGAAGCCTACTTGAAACTATGACACTACACTCTTTATTAAGTGTAATAATATCAAATTCTTACAATTTTTTCTTACTAGAAATGAGTTCTTTCAAGAATTTAGCATATTTAGGCATTTGAGCTATAGCTTCAACCAAAGGTATGTTGAGTATATCTTCTTGAACATATTTAAGAATTTTGCAAACTGTTGATCATGCTTGTACTTTCTTAGCCTTTATGGAAATGACACTGGTGGCTTATAAGGTTTAGGTGAAGGTGCAAACTCTTCCTTCTTATTGTTATTATGCTTCTCTCCCTCTACTTCAGTCTGTACTTCCACCTATTCTTATTCTTTCTCTTTCTTTATGTCTTTTTCTTTCTCCTTTTCTTTTTTCTTTTTTTGCATTAGGTGTAGGTGTCCTCTTCTTAGGTGGTTGCAATTCCATACCACTCTTTAGAGTGATTACATTTAGTTGTTCTTTGGGATTCTTTTCAGTGTTACTAGGAATTGTCCCTTGGTTCCTCGAAGATAAAGAATTAGCTAATTGACCCACTTGGACCTCCAAATTATGGATTGAAGAAGAATGATTCCTGAACATTAACTAGGTATCTTGATGCATTGATTCAAACCTCCCTTCCGGTCTTTTAGTCGCCTCATCTTGCTGATTCATCTTGGTTACCATCATATCCTTAAATTTATCCATTTTGCTTTTCAGGGAAGATAATGACAATAAAGCTTTCTCTTATTGGAATTGAGATTGCCCTTGATGTTGATGACCATTATTTCCTGTAAAACTTGGTGGTCCTTGAGGTCTCCATTGATTGTTGCCTTAGTTACTCCATAAGAAATTTGGATGGTTCCTCCAACTTAGGTTATAAGTTTTTTCTAATATAGGATTTTGTTGCTGATCCTTATTAAAGTTACCCACATAGTTCATGCTCTCCATAGACAAATTTTGAATATGTTGGCACTTAATGGTGGTATGTTCACCATGATAACGCTCACAAAATGAAGAAATTGATGATGAAATAGCATTAAGGCCCATCTTGTCCATTCTCTTTGTCGAGGCATCTAGTTTAGCATTTACCATAGTCAATCCATCTACTTCTAATGTTCCACCCTTCCTTGGTATAGCTCTTTCATTTGACCATAAGCTTTGTGTATTTACCATTTTTTTTAAAAGGTTCAGACCATCCTTTGGTGTCTTGGACATAATAGTCCCTCCGGCTGCAGCATTAATATTGACTCTGACTGTTGGATTCATACCCTCATAAAAAGATTAAGCTAAATCCTAGGTAGGTATCAAGTGTGTGGGAAATTATCTCTATAGGACCTTGAATCCATCCTAACATTCATAGAAGCTTTTATCCTCCTTTGATAAAATGAATTAATCTTGTTTTTAATCTTTAGCATTTTTGCAAGTGGAAAATATTTGTTGAAATGTTCTATATACATCTCCTGCCATGTATTTATGGAGTTGGGTGGCAAAATAATAAACCATCTCTTCACTCTATTAGTAAGTGAAAAAGGAAACAGTATAAGTTTGATGGCATCTAGCTGCACCCCATTCATTCTAAAAGTAGAACAGTACACCAAAAATCCTATCATATGGCCTATAAGATCTTTATGAGGCAAACCACTAAATTGGGAGTTTTGAATCATTTGAACCATTACTTGTTTGATCTCAAAGTTATTAGCAATAACTGCTGGTCTTATAATAGGATTCTGATCCCCTTATAAATGTGCACTAACAAAGTCCCTCAAGGTTCTTTGCACATTTGGTTTATTTTGATTCTCTTGCTGTCTAGTAGTTGGTGGGTCTGGCTAACCATTTCCCATACCTTCAACTCCATTTTCACTCCGTTCATCTTGTTCCTTTGTCTCTTTAACCTCCTGTGAAATGTTCTATCAATTTTACTATCCAAAGATATCAATGATTCACCTTATCTAATTGAATGTCACATTGAGCGCATGCACTAGTAAAGTTTCTTATGAAGACAATAAAAAACTAGAAAGAGCTAAAATAAAACAAAGTAAAAGAAATTAAAGAGAAATCTAAATCAAACAACACAAAATTTATCACAATATCAACTTAAAATCTCCGGCAGCGACGCCAAAAACTTGGTAGGTCTAATCCATAAGCATCATCCAAGTTGTAAAAATGTCGATCCTACATAGAGTTGAATTTGATTATTTAACTACTCTTCATAGCTGTTTGTTTACATAATTGAGTAGGATTATAACTAAAAATTAAACTAAAATTAACAACTAATTATAATTACTTTAACTTTATCAATTAAATGAATGTTAGGGTCTTTTTCCCTGGCTTAATTTATTTAAAATGTATATCAATGTCCTTCTTAATCACTAATTCCATTTCATTTCCCAAGCATCTTTTGAATTATGAAAGTCTCTCTTAAGCACTCTCACAATTTATTGATCATAAGAACTAATCAATTATTTAGCTCTCACTAACTCAAGCAGTTGATTATTTTTAATATCGAAGCACAACTTTTCAAGGGAATATTAACAACTGAACCATCTCTCAACTAATTCAATTAAGTTAATAGATTATTATTGTGTTCTTAATAGAGTCAATGTTTCAATCTAACCTTATCGTCTAGATCAATTCCAAGGGTGATCAATCCTTAAAAAGCATTAAGTCCACTAATAATCATCAAATGAGAATTTATCAAATTGAAGTTTAATTAGTTAAGTGCATTTTGAGCCAGGTCTAAAATCCCAAATTACTAGTGTAGCTACTCATGGTAATTGAAGAGAGAAAAGAAGAAGAATTACAAATTACAAACATAAACATCATGATATAATAAATAAAAACACAAGAGAATAATTGAAAAGAAAAAAACCTTGTTATTCTCCTTCTCTTGAGAAACGTTTGCAATTGTAATTTCGGTCTTCTACTTTTAAAGCAATCCTTGAGTAGATGAAAAATCAACCAAAAGATAAACTAAAATTGTTGTACTTCAAAAATAAAAATAAACTATATTATTATAAGACTAGCCAACCTCTTCCAAAAAGGCAAAACATCACTATTTATAATGATTCTCCAAAAAGCATAAAATTAAGTTTCCTTTTTTTTTTATTCTCTTCAAAGTTCGCAGATGTGCACTTTAATATGCACATATGTGCATTTTAATATGCACAGTTGTGCACTTTAATATGCATGACTGTGCACACTTGGGTTGCCAAAAAATTAAAAGATTAGTCATTGTCGTGCATACTGAGGCTCACATTCGTGCATGTGTTGATCTTTAGCAGGCTCGGTCTTCTCTAGATTAGGCATAGGTATGCACACCATGGTGTGCACCTATGCAAGTATAGCTTTGTGCAGGGTGACTTTTCCAGGCTCAGGCATAGCCATGCATGCTCATGTGCATAATCATGCATGCTTCTTTGTCTTAATTTCATGGAGGTTTTGAGCTTTTCTCTTTAAGTTCTTGCTTATACACCTCATGCATCGGTCCCATCTTAAGCACACCTAGCCATTCATCAACAAAAATCATCAAAATTAAATAAAAACAAAATAAAACTATTAAAACCTCTAAAAACCTAAGTCCTAAAGAATTTAAGCTAATAATGCCAATATTCAATGCTATCCTAGACATCTAGACACATAAAACTTAACTAATTTGTGCTCAAAATCTAGTATTTTTTTGCATTTGTCATTTATTTCATGTGCAAGAAATGCTAACTAATTTTTTAAAATTTTCTTAAATCTTGCATACATGACATACATGTAGAAAGCATATACTAACTCACTTTCTTTTGTAGCCATTTTGCACCATGATTAATAAGAGTTTTGCATAAGCACCCTATGCATACATGCTTACCTTTATTCTTTTATAAGGAAACATTATGCATACATGATAATTGTTTTTGACATGTGAAAATGATCTTTTCTTTTCTCACTGATTTATTTTGCTTTCATTTACTAACCCTTTTCTTTTGTCATATTTACCCTCTTTATCCATGCATGTGTATAAGAGATGCATCACTCACTTATGCTTTTATAACCAAAATGCACTTTTAATAAGCTTCCATGTATAAATAATAACCATTATCTTGTGTAGCACATCACATAACATGCATTCACTACATATTTTGATTTTCTATGAATCATTGTTATATGTTGTCCATTTAAGCATGCACATATTTAGTTATGTAAATGATACGTGATAAGATTTTGAGTTATTTTGGATTCTTGCCTTTCATATAATTTTGCATGCTAGGGAAAATTTTTAAAATTGACTCTAAATGGATTTGTGTTCACTCCAAGCTTCCGCTCATAATCCTATGCATGTAATTAATCCCTTCATGTCGTTTCCCCAAAGCATCCACAAAATACACACACATTTGTGGTAATATGACAAATACCAATTCTGAGAAGCTTGTCTCGAGTTGGTAATTTGTCCATAAATGCAAAGCACCAAAACAACTTAATCTTAACTGGTGAAATATTGAGCTAAATATTAGGTAAAACTACTCTATCATAATCTGTAACAAACAACTATAAGTTCAAAATATAAGAAATGCATAAAGTACTCATAAGATCGATTTCCATTCTATACTAACTTGTCGCTTACGACTGGAGAAATGGTCAAGTTCTTAAGAAGTATCATCATAGTTGTTATTTCACCTTGTTCAGAATTATTTGAATTTCACACCCATTTAAAATTCCAAGAGCAACAACCATCATCCCACTCTCCAGAATTGTTAATAAAATCTAAAGGTGTTACTAAAATGTGAAAAAGGCTTGGAAATAAATCTTTAAGACAAATGTGAGAAGCCCATTTATCACACCAAAAAAGAATTGATGATCCATCACCAACCTCAGAAGAAAAATCATTTAAGGTAATTATAGTAAAATGGTCATTCTTCAAGGTTGTAATTGAAATATCCCTCTAAATCATAGAATAATGCCTTAAAGAAAAAAGAAAAACATTATCCACTCTAATCATTGAATATTTATGGTGAATAATTTCAACCAAAAAAACAAGAATCATCATCTTGAAGCCTCCATAACCATTTTACAAAGAAGTGATCTATTATGAACTTCAATAGCCAAGATCCCTAAACCACCCATGTCTTTTGGCCTAGAGAACACACTCCATTTAACCTGATAGCATTTCTTGGAAGTGAATCCTCCTAACCAAAAAAATTCTTTTAAATGTTGATTAATCATACGCTACACCCCTATTGAAATTTTGAAGACTGATAAATAATACAAAGACATAGAGGCTAGACTAGATTTGATTAAAGCTAAGCGACCTGCTTGAGATAAAATCCTTAAACGCTTTCCCTCCAAAGATATTTTTATTAATCAATGTAAACACTGTGAAACATTTCCCAATTTAACCTACGAAACTATATATAAAAAACGGATAATGTATAAATGGTGTCTGAACATTTTCATTTTTTTTTTTTTTTTTACAATTAGGTGTTTAAACCTACAAAACAATTTCAAAAATGATGTCTCTACTAGGTTTTACATGCTAAAGTGCATAAATTTCTTATTTTTAATAGTAAATTAACTTAAATATTCTTCTTTTATATTAAACTTTATTTTTTTTGTTATTCTAATTATTTTTTAAAATTATTAGGAAAGAAAAAAGTATTTTTATTTATCATATTGAACTTGAAAAATTAAATTTTTATTTTTATTAATTATAGCAGCTTTAATTTTTTTTGTTCATGATTTTAGTCAAATAAAATTTTTATTTATAAAAAATTATTTTATTTTTATTGTTTAATTATAATAGAAAAACTTTTACTTGTATTTTTATTTTAGTTAAATTTTATTTTTCTTTTAACTTTTTAAGTAAATTTAAAAATAAATTTAATATTTTTATTTTATTTTTATTTTTAATAATAATTTAGTTATTTTATTTCATTTTGATAATATTCAATATATTTTTCTTTCAAATTTAATATATAAGTGAAAAATATTTTTTAAATTAAAAAAATACAATAATGAATATAATATAAAAAAAGGCATTTAAGTACAGTACTACATAAAATAAGACATGTAAAACACTTTAACTTGTAAAATTTACTAAAAACACCATTTTAGAAATTTTTTAGGGTTATTACATTATTCTACCATGAACTTTAGTCATTTTCGCCAATCTATCCTATTTTTTAAATTATGGCGAATTGATATATCAATTTTTCAATTTGTTGCAAATCTATCTACAATCAAAATAGTGTGTGCCTTTGCTGACTTGGCATGCTGGCATGACATACAAGTGTAAATTATTTGCAGATATGAAAATTAGAAGAACTTGATAATTTTTTTTATCCTTAACTTTCATCTTATTTGCAAATATATCATTAACTTTTATTTTCTTTGCAGTTCTACTAACTTTACTAATTATTTCAATTTTATCTAATTTTAATGAAAGTAGTGCATCTTCTCTAAATTGTATTTGCAAAAAAAAAATAAATAAACAAATAAAAGTAGACCGATGGATGCAGGAAGCCATTTGTTAAAATATATCCTTACTTATATTATGTAAATTTTAAAATTTTGATTAATTATTTTTTATGTATCAAAATCTTTTCTAACCCAAATTGGTGTATCTTTTTTTTAATTCAATTATAGTTGTTATATTAAATTTTATCACAATCACTTGGTTTTTATTTATTATTTTAAGAAGTTGAAATCACAATCAAGTAAAAAAATCCAACAAAAATTTTAAATGTATTTTTATGAATATTTGAATAAATTTTTTTGTAAAAATATGCACATGATCATATAAAAAAAATATCAGATCTTTAAATATAATTTAAAAATAGATAAAATTAAAATAGTTGGTGAAGTTGATAGAACTCCAAAGAAGATGAAAGTTAAAGATATATTTGCAAATAAGATGACATTTATTAATGATAGAAAATTATCAATTTCTTCTTCTAATTTCCACATCAGCTAATGATTTAAATATGTATGTCATATCAACATGCCAAGTTAGCATGGGTACACACTATTTTGACCGTGGATATATTTGCAACAAATCGAAAAAGTTCATATACTAATTCACCACAATTTTAAAAGTAGGATAGATTGGCGAAAATGACTAAAGTTCATAGTAGAATAATATAATAACCCAATTTTTTATAGGTTCATACCCTTAATTGCGAAAAATTATTCGAGCACCAAAATAGTAAAAGTGAAAAAATTAGACACTATTTATGTACTTATCCCATAAAAAAAAATTATATAGAAACTTATAAAAATGTTATTGTAAATTAATTATTCAAGACCCACCATTATACTTTTTGTTTTTATATATTAAATTTAAATATATGAAATAGTTTATAAGTGAATATTTCTTTTAGAATATAAATATTGAATAAAAATATTATCTGATATCAATTAACTTTTTTTTACTAATAAATCTCATGATGAGATGCATGTCGCTCTATTAGCCTTATGAACTAAACTTAAAATAAATTTCAGCTTGATGTAAAGTTTTGTTTAGGCGTGAAACTCAAAATATTATTAAAAATTTAAACTACACAGTTTCAAGTAAATTCAATCTTGATTAATTTCTTTTAATTAAATTTTACAAATAATCTAATTTTTTTATGTTTTCATTAGCATCTTTGCACATTTTATGATACGTTCAGAGAAAATAAAGAACATAAGAAATAAGTTATATAGACACATTATTCATTATGATTTCATGTCTCTTATAAGCTCACAATAAATTCATCCCATCCATTGCTTTCTAAAAGTTAAAAAGATAGAAAAAAAAAAAAACATGTTTCTTTAAATTAATGTTGTAGTAGAACACAACAGTTTAATTATATTTTGAATAGTTCAAGAACCATATTCTCTACACTATATTGGCTTGTTATTTTTTTTAGAGTGATGATACATGTCGCGGGACGCTACAGCGCGTCGTGGCCCCTCGATAAATTATCATTTTAGTCTTTATAGGTTTTTTTTTTTTTTTGAAAATTCATTTTTTTGATTTTTTTTGGAGATCTAAAACCTAAGTTGCATATAGGTGAACCCATCGTGCAAGAATTTAAACACCCCTAACTTGCATTTTTTTTTTTGAAATCTAAAACCTAAGTGGTACATGGGTAAACCCATGGTGCAAAGATTTAAACACTCGTAGTTTGTAAATTTTTTTTTAATCTAAAATCTAGTTGCACATGGGTGAACCCATTGTGCAAAAATTTAACACCCGTAGCTTGAAATCTTTTTTTTAATAATCAAGTGAAAATTTTAAAAAACTAAAACAAGAGCTAAAATGGTAATTTGCGGGTCACGATGCAATGTAACATCGCATCCCGCGACATTTATCTTTTTCCTTTTTGTAATGTTGTATCTGTCCTGTAACAAGCATAAGTGCTAAAATTATACTAATACTATTTTGAGTGTTTCAATATTTATTTTAGTGCACATTATTTTTAACATAAATTTTGAGTCATGAATATATTGATATAACTTAGTATTGTTTGTTGTAATTTCTTTATTTAGCCATAACATGTATATTAATCCACAAGGGAAGTACTTAAAGACTATTTTAGTTTGTCGATTCAAATTTAAAACAATCCAATTTTTATGAAACATTTCTACTAGAAACATTTTTAACTAATTATTGTGGTCAAATGGAAGTTGAAAAATCATGAAAATAAAAATAACTGAAGGTGGTAGTTTTAATTGTTAAGGATGAAGGGTCCTAAAATGAAGCAATGCCTTGGGTTTTATGATATTGAAACATTATAACAGATTTTATGAAAAGTATTCGAAACCATCTTACAAGAAAAATTCCTATTGAATTGTTGTTATGCCAATCCGAATTCTAAAGTACAAATTCATGGCCAATCATTAAACAAAAACTCATATTCATACACATAACCTCATTCAATAACTCAGGTTTCTTGTCGATTCAACGTACTCATCTATTATAGATTCCTTTTCCTTTCAGTGTTCTTATGCTATTACAACCATGTCAAAAACCTCAAGATGGTGGCGGATTCTTAAACTTTTTATTTATTTATCTGTCGTCGTATTAGCTACATTTTTTCTTGGCATTGCAACGTATGAGAGTCTAAAGTTTGGACCCAAATCAAGCGCCATTACTCTCATACTGTATTCTATAACCATTGAAAACTTGTATATGAGTGCTTCTCAAACGTTGTATGTTTCTTGGAACGCAGACTTAGAATTTATTAATCGTAAATCAGAACTAAATGTTAAAATTCCACCATTTAGTGCTTTTCTAACGTATGATGGCATCCCGATTGCATGTGGATTCATGAATGACACGCTCCTCATTGATGTTGGAAAAGAAAAAGCATTCAAACTCTATGGCAATGCTCTAAGATGTGAATGGGAGAGGTTATTTATGATAGGTCCACATGCAGCGGATTTAGCAGCAGATCTAAAGCGTAAAAAGGTAAAAGTTGGTATAGAAATGAGTGTTGGCGCTTATTATAAGCATTCATACTGGGGTTGGGATGTGATGATTAAGCCATATTGTGAAAATATGAACATTACAATAGAAAATGATGAAGGTAAAGGGAGATTAGAGTCGGTAGGAAGTAAAGTTTGTAAGGTACCACAACCATTATGGTACCATTAATTTCTTGTAATTTCATTTTTTTTTTCTAAGTATGAGGTGTATTGGGAGGGCCCCAACTGTGGGAGGCGTCTTTAAGCCCGTACCACACTCAGACTAATTCCCGCTCGATCCGGGACGGACTCCGAAGGACGACAAAGGTCTACCTTAAGAGTTTTAAAGTAGCTGCGCATCAGAGCTCGAACCCGAAACCTCTGGTTAAGCTGGAAGAATCCCTCACCAACTCATCTACACCCTCTTGGATTTGTAATTTCATTTTGATGTGGCAGTTTTCTGTATTATTTGTATAGAATGAAAAAGAATGTAAGTTCTTTCATTAGATTCAGCTAATTAATGGATAGGAGTGGTTTCTTATATATCTTCTTCTTTTATTTTCAATATAAATTGCATTTTTATACTGCACCCACACAAAATTTTCAATTGAAGACGAACAACCCAAATTCACCATATTATGGTCTTCTTCTTTATTTTATTTAATATGCCAAAATATTAATAAATAATTTATGTAAAATTTTGTACATAACTTCTAGTACTGAAAATTAACTTACTAACCATTCAATACATATTTTCCTTCTAAAAATTTTGCTATTTAATTGTAAAAGCAGATACACTCGAAACCCATGATAGAATGGTGAATTAATTATATGTGGCTTATTATTCTTTAATAATCTTTAAAAATAATTCAAACTTCATGTATTCTACCAAGTACTATATTAAAATAAGAGCATGTTTGGTTTAGCTGTTTATAGCAGCTGATAGCTGATAGCGGATAGCTGTTAGCTGATAAATATGAAGTGTTTGGTAAAATTTTATTAGCTGTTACTATTTGTATATCAAATGACCATTAAGGGTATAATTTATTTGTAAATATAATTTCATATATTTTTTATAATATTTTTTAGTTATGCAAATTATTTAAATATATATATATCAATAAATAATAATTTATTGTCTTTAATTTATATATTATTAAAAATATTTATTTAAATTATTTACAAATAAAATTTAAAATATAAATATTATTGTATAATTTTTTAAAATAATTATAGGTATAAATATAATAATTATTTAATTATAATTTACAATAATATTTATTTAATTATGGACTATAAAAAATTAATTATATACATTTAATTTTAATTTAAATGAAGTTATTTGTTATTTTTAATAAAGGTAAAATAGTCTAAACAAAAAAAATACAAATTATCTATCAGTTGATTGAAAAAAGCTCTAAAATATAACTTTTCAAATCAGCAGCTGTTTTGAATAAAATCAGCTATCAGCTGCTGATTTTGGTGTTTTACCAAACGCCTAAATTGTAGCTGATTGAGGAAAAACCTATATCAGCTACCCCAAAAAGCTAAACCAAACGTCCCCTCAATATATATAGGTGCATTCTATCATAATTTTGTTTTTTTACAAAGTAAAATACACTTTCTTAATAACCACCATTGAATAATAAAATACACTCTCATCCAATGGTCATAAAGATAAAGTAAAACAAAAGTAATAAAAAAAAGTTACCATAGAATTTCCCATATATAAATTATTGATAAATATTATAAATATTTTATATTTTTATTAATAAAAAACAGAGATTATCACATATATTTATAGTAGTACACTTCACTGTAAAATATGTAATATCTATACATATATATAAAGCTCAACCCTTAATTCACTGTAGTGCTACAGTACTTTTCTTGCCCATTGATTTTAGTGTTATTTGCATGATTTGCCACTGAAAAATCTCTTCAAAATTGCCATTTTTGCCCCTCAAATCTCCTCAAAATTGTCCATTGATTTCAGAATGCAATTTCACTGTATCTCTACAGTGTATTTCCACCCTCCAATTTCATCCATATTTTCAATTTTGCCACCATGCTGCTATTCTATCTTGCTGCGCTACAGTGTATTTGTCACCCTCTAATTTCATCCATATTTTCAATTTTGCCATTGTGATGCTATTCCATCTTTCTCCACTATGCATTTTGACGTTTTGGAAAAAAAAAAAATTTGTGCTTTACATTTATAGTTCCAAAGTTCAATGAAATAATTTTTTTAATAGTAATAGAAAATTTCTTTATTTAAATTATAATTATGAATACATATTATTTTAAAATTTTATAACAAATTTATTTTAGTTATTTTTTATTTATATGAAATGTTTGGCTGAAATATAATTAACAAATAACTTTAGAATAATTTTTTAATTTTTAATTATAATTTGCAATGTCCCCCCAATATTAACCATTTTACATATTTATTTTTTTCTTGAATTAATTGATTACGTTGTTTTCCTTTAGTTAAACTGTTAAATCTTTTTAAAAAATTGATTATATTGTTATTTTGGTTATATATGTAAAACATATATTTTATTTTTTAAAAAGAAAGAACTGGTTGTTTGTTAAAATAGAAAAATAGGTGTACTAATTTTGTAATTTAAGAAAAATATATTTTTTTAAAAAGGCATTGTTGTATATTAAAATTAAAAAAATATAAATATGTTGTAATTAGTTTATATTATGTTTTTTTATAGCACTCTAACTTTTCTTTACTTCTTAATTGATTCTTATACGAATATTAAATTGTATAAATTTATGGGGTTGACAAAAAAAAAAGTAAATTGAAATATTAAATTGGATAAAAATTATGGGATCAATAAAAGTTAGAAAAATTGTGATATGGTATTAATTTTTACATGTGGTTATAATATATTCAATTAATTTTTTTAAAAAATAACACTTATATATGTTTGGTTAATTTAGCAGCATTTGCATTGTGAAAAAAACGTTTTTTTTTTCTTTAAAAAGCAGTGCATTTATTTATTTATTTATTTGTTTAGAATTTTATTTTTTTCAAAAAAAGAGAGCATTTAAACAGAAATATTTTTTGGTTTTGAGTTAAATAAAAAAAACATTAAGACATTATTTTTTTTCCAGTGCTATTTTTTGTAATTATTTTTAAAATACGAATTGAATCAGTTGTTATTTTGCTTATTTTGTTTAGGCCATGTCATGGCTGAAAATTATGTTTAGCAAAAATACTATGTACTGGTAAATTTAATATGAAAAATTTTATTTGCTGATGAAATTTCTTATTTAAAATTTTTCAATCCGGCCAAAAAAAACTTAATATTTATTTGTTTGTCAAATTTAATTTATTAAATTTAAATCTTTCAATTTGGCCATTTTATGATAGAATCACCAAATAATTGTTATTTTTATTTCCATTTTGTAGTTTTTTCTTGGAATATCACCAAATAATTGTTAAAAAATTATAATTTTAATTAATTTTTTTTCTTTACAGGCTTGATGACCCAGATGAAAATAAAAATTGACATTATTTTTTAGTTTTATGTATTTGCTCTTCTTTTCTTTTATATGAACAATTTGCATAAAACATTAATATTAAAAATATGAACTTAATGTCTGTATTAAATAATAAATACAAACTTAATATCTATATTAAATAAAGATTTGAGGTCTGTATTATACCCGCGACGAAACACGGGCAAACTTTCTAGTATATTGTATATTCCATAAGTAATTTATTAAATTATGAAATTTGAAAAAAATTACTACATTTATTTATAAATATATGTGTCATTCATTTATAATCTATTTACTATAGTGTTTTTTTCTATTTCATTATCATGAATTATGATGTTTTCCATACTTTCGTAACACTCACCAAACGTTGCTAAGGAAAAAAAAAAAAAAAACCACATCCTTCTCCATCTCACCACATATTTCTTCTATTTTTTCCTTAAAAAAACCCCAAATTTTCCTTAATTAAACATAAGTTGGATTTTTCCTTATAAGTAGTCTAAGTGGCAAAAGGTGTGGACATCAAGTTTGAAGAGATCAAAAATCAAATCCCCCACCCCCCTATCTCCTCCCCTTGTGGTGTTGGGAATTAACCACTTGATCTATGACAAAAAAACATAAGTTGGATTTAGAGTTTTATTTCATAAATAAATTCATTTGTCTATTATTTTATGAAAAATAAATTTACTTTTATTGAAAAATTAAATGGTGTCAGTTTTATTTATAAAATAAAATTAAACTAATTCAAAAGGGACAAAAAGCACAACCAAGAAAATATAGCCAAAAAAGAAATAATTTATTCATCTCAAAATATAGATGTATTTTCTTAATTTGATATATATTTAAAAATATAATTAAATATAATTCTTTTTACACGTTGATAGATAAATTCACTATATTTTACTAAAATGAGTTAATTATAATAAAATTGAATATTAAATAAAAATTATTAATAAATAAAAAAATTAAAACAATAAAAAAAAGGACAAACTTATTATTTGGTCCCTCAACTTATCGGGTTTTTTGCAATTGGTCCCTTATCTTCTATTTTAAAGAATTGAGTCCCCCAACTTTTTTTTAATTTCATCATTTTTTCATTCAGAATGTCAAATTGAAGATGTTGTCGTCTTCTGTTGAGTTATAAAATCACATATGAACAAAAAATATGTCTAAACCAGCTGTTAAAAATAAACAATTTGTATCAACAGCTTAATGCAACTCACAATTAACAGTAAAATTAAGTTCAAATGATCAAGTTCACAACCAATAATTGGTTGAAACGTACTTTATGACTCAACAGAAGACGACAACATCTTCAATTTGGCATTCTGAGTGAAAAAAGGATGAAAAAAAAATAAAAATTGAGGGATTCAATTCTTCAAAATAAATGATTAGGGACTAAATGTGAAAAACTCCTATAGTTAGGGGACCAAATAATGGGTTTGTCCAAAAAGAAAAAGAAAGAAAACAATCAATAAATCAATATCATTACGTCGGCTCGCGGCGAATCGTCCGGCTAAGAGCTGATAGGAGGAAAAAAAAAAACATTTTTCAAAATTAAAATAATATGTAAAAAGATTAGACACAAGGAAACGAAACAAAAGCCTCACGTTTGGGGGCAACTGTACTTCACGAAACTATAATATCAAAAAACTACTAATTTATCAATTATGGCGCTTCTTCTCTTTCTCCGACCCTTTTCCCTCCCGTGCGATCTCGATTTCATCGAAACTCTCCTGTAGCCTCTTCTCCGCTTCGTTTTCAGCACCTTCCCGATTTTTCCGCTGACAAAAAACCCCTAACTCCGACGACCGATTTGGCTGCATATTTCTCACAACCACACAGAATTATCTTCTGGCCATGCCACTCTGGTTCTCTGCAATTTCCCTCTCGAGAGAGGATTCTTTAACATCATCATTTTTGTTGTTGTTATTATCATTGTGTTTCGATCAATTCTCTGCTTTTGTTCAATTCTTTCATAATGTCCACCGATTCTCATGCTCCTAATCCTCGCGGCCTTCTCTGCAATGCTGGCGCTGGCGCCGCTGCCGGTATGGTCTCTTCCTGTTCTTTTTTTTGTTTGAGAAAATAAGACGGTATTAGAGATTTTTATTAATCTGCTAGTCAAATTGTGCTTTTATTGTTGATTTTTTTTTTTTTTGGAGTTTGTCAAACTTGTGATTTTGATCGTTGTTGTATTTCTGGTGCAGGAGTTATTGCTGCTACGTTTGTGTGTCCTTTAGATGTTATCAAGACTAGGTTTCAGGTTCACGGGCTGCCAAAGCTCAATAATGGAGGTATTAGAGGTATGTTCATCCCATTGTTGACTTTTAGTTTTGTTTGATCTGATGTCAAATTGAAATTTTGGTTTAATGGTTTCTAGCTAGGTCTATATGCTGCTGCTTATGAACTATTTTAAGGATTGGTGTATAAAATTTAATGGATTACTGCTCTTCACTTGCCAGGAAGTCTTATAGTTGGTAGTTTGCAACAAATATTCCAGAGGGAAGGGCTACGTGGTATGTATCGTGGCCTTGGTCCTACCGTGTTGGCGTTGCTTCCTAATTGGGCTGTAAGTCATGTTACTTTCTGAATTTAGTTTCTTTTTCGAGCTTCTTGCAACATTGATTTCTGGAGAGAATCATTGAAAACCTAAACATGGTGATTGGCGGTTTTTATTGATGATACTTTTGTTATTCATTAGTTTTCGTTATATATATATATATTTCCCTTTTGTTATTCAAGGGAACAAAAGGGAGAACATTTTTTATTTCTTGCTGCTTTACTGTGAGCATACAAGTTTTCTGCTGGTATTTGCAGTTGAAGTCACCGTGGCAAGTATTTTTTACTCTTGCATTAATCATTACCACTTATTGTTAAATATATTGGTGCTTTGAAACATATTGGATATGTTATCATTGAATGAGTTAGACCTCTCCCATTTGCAGCACTTATGAAAATAATTTCAAATATAATTTTCTTATTCTGATGCAAAGCTGTTTTAGGAATTGTTAAGCAAGTTGAGAGCCCAAGATTGTAAACAATTTGGAAGTTAGTAGCAGCCTCTAAGGTTGTTTTACTTTTGGCCGAGGAAATTTTTTTCAGATAACCTGATATAAGAGGGTATTGCTTGGTTAATGGAGATTTTTATTGCAGGTCCAGGGGATTTGGTATATCACCTGTTTCTTCATCATCAGGTGTTAAAACTTGGAAGTTTTATTATTACATGTTTGATGTTTGCTTCCTTTGGAACGAGTTTTTTCTATGAAAAGAAGATAAGAATAAAACTCGGTGTTCGTAGGGCTTTTGTGTAGTCCTAGGACACTTTTGGACATATGTAAAAAGTTGTGGTTGCTCTTCAGATGAGGATAACTAGGAGCTTTCATGTAGATCATTTTGTTCTTCTGAAATTTATGCCTCATTACTTTTGATATTTGATTTTTTGTCAGGACTTGGATGCTTTATAGTCATTGGAGGATAAATTTAGGTTGTCAGTGATTTCGATTTGTTTGATTGATAGGATGCAGTAAGGTCACATTGGTGAAATTTTGGGCAGCACATTCTTTGGATATTGATATTTTGTAGGCTGTCTTCTATTATGTTCAATAGCATCATGGGCCATCATTAACTAGATAACCTACTTTTGGTTTCTCATGGAATTCTATTGTAGAGTGTCTGTAAATTTGAAAATTTCAAAGATGTGGTGGATTCAGTGTTTCCTGTTTCTATCTGCTTGTTTTTCCTCATTGTCTAGTGTCTTTATAGAGCTTGTAATTATTCCATTAGGTATCTCTCAGATGACCCAATTTTGTAATTTTTGCAGGTTTACTTTACAATGTACGACCAGTTCAAAAGCTTTCTTTCTTCTAATGGTTAGTGCTAATTTGTTGCTTTCATTAGGTATAATATGAAGTGCAGTATGCAGTTTTATTGTTTATCTGGTGCATAGATTTCTGTGGCAGTCACCTTGGTCCTTGCTGTACCTTGTTCTTAAGTTACAATTTGATTTTAATTGTTAGTTTTTCTTCATGCCAAGTCTTAATGTTTCATAACTCTGGTGCTTGTATAGATGAGAACCAACTTTCAGTAGGTGCTAACATGCTTGCTGCTTCTGGTGCTGGGGCTGCAACAATTATTTTTACTAATCCTCTCTGGGTTGTGAAGACAAGACTTCAAGTATGTCCTGCAGACTCTTTTTCTCTATTACTAGAAAAGAACATTTCCATTGGTATGCAGTTTGCCAATAGTTGTATTTATGGAAACTCTTAGGAACCAATAGCTATAGCAATGTGTACATTTGTTGCCCCTTGACTTTTCTTTTGATGCTGACCATAGCATGCAACAATGTGAGATTTGAGTGTATGGACTTCTGTACTGGATAGATGGGAGGCTTGAAGTTCTCTCTTGTTGTTCTTATTGTTTTAAATTACCAGTTTTATTTTGTGCTTTGTGCAAGATGACCAAATACGATCTTGCTTCCATGCAATTGTCATTATTTGCTAAAAGAAGTAGGGGAATAAATAGAGAACCAATGGGAGAGAGTCATTTTAACTTGCTGCTTGCAATAGTGATGAGCGAATGCATGTTCAAAGTTTTAGAAGCACTGAGAATTCACTCCTTTCTACTTTTTTTGTTTTTGGCTTTTAGACTCAAGGAATGAGATCAGGTGTGGTACCATATAGGGGTACACTGTCTGCACTGAGGAGAATAGCTCATGAAGAAGGTATTCGTGGATTATACAGGTGCATATTCTATGGTCAGTTTCATTCATCTGTGTGTTCTAATTGCAAAGATGAAACGTAATAATGTCAATAAGCTTGGTGTGTTGAACAGTGGTCTTGTTCCTGCATTAGCTGGCATCAGCCATGTTGCCATTCAATTTCCAATTTACGAGAAGATAAAGTTTTATTTGGCCAATCAAGGTAATTGCTTTACCTTTTTGAGTTTTCTAGATTATGTCATTTGTCAAATTTAACATTTAACAAAAGAGGTGTTCCAGATAGTAATGCAGTGGATAAATTAAGTGCACGTGACGTTGCAGTGGCCTCATCTGTCTCAAAAATATTTGCTTCCACATTGACATATCCACATGAGGTATGTTGGAGAACATTTTTTTTCTATTTGTTGTGCTAAAAATAAATAAATTCATATTAGCGGGAAGAAAGATTAGAAATATCATAGTTACCTACTGTCTGATTTACTTTTCTCTCCTCCCAATCCTGAGTTGAGGGTTTTTATCAGAATAAAAGTGAAATGTACTAGGAAATTAGAGAAGCAGCTTCCATGTATGCAGATTACGGTAATTTTTTAAGTGGAAGAAAGGATATGTTGAAATGTTTTTTTGCTTATAATTTGAAATGTTATATTTACTGTATACATTGATTATCTACAAGTAATTTTTGCTGTAAATATGTTTTTTTTTTGAGGATGTAGGATTTTGTCCTTTTTTTTTTTTTGCTGTAAATATGTTTTTTTCTGGGACTTGTCGTTTCTTATCTAAAGAGCTGCCTTTTTAAGGTTTAGTTTGTTTGGCAGCTAATGGCTACTCTTTGGCACCTGTCTGCCAAACAAGGCTTTCTACTTTTCTGTACTTTACATTGAATTGTATGGCAACAAGTCCTCGCATTGTTAGTTGAGTCAAATAATGACGAAAATTAGTTCTGGTATGACTTTTGCAGGTGGTCCGCTCTAGGCTTCAAGAGCAAGGCCACCATTCTGAAAAACGTTACTCTGGTGTGATTGATTGCATTAAGAAGGTATTTCAGCAAGACGGTATTCGTGGTTTTTACCGTGGGTGTGCTACCAACCTTCTTAGGACTACGCCAGCTGCTGTCATTACATTCACTAGCTTTGAAATGATACACCGTTTTCTTGTTACACAATACACACTATTCTCCTGATTCACATCCTCACACATTATGAAGGTGAATGCCTTCTAAAGAATGTTTGCTTGGATAAACGAACTAGCATTACTGTAGACCACAAACCTAAAGAAGCAGAAGAGCTTTGCTTTACTCCGTGGGGATATGCATTTTTCAGATTTTTTCTGTATTGTATTTTTTTTTTCCTGGTAGGTTTTGTAGTAAAATTGACAGTTACTGTAGTCTACATCCCCAAATGGAATTTCTGTATTTGAAAGTTATGGGAAGAAAATTCATGTTATACTGATAGTGATGATGGCGAAAAAAGGGTACACTGTAGACTTGAAAGATTCAAATATTTTTTTGTCCCTATGATACCACTTTTGAATAATTTGACTTTCAGGTTTTTTTTTTTTTTTTCCTACCAATGTTGTCACCTAATGTAGACTCTATATTTGGAACATATTTTCCCACAACGATTGCTTGATGACGAGGCAGTTATAATGTATTACTATTTTGTTTGTGAGGATCGCTTGGTCGTGGGCACCAGGCAATAGATTTGCGAAAGTGTGATTATTTCATTCCGAAGACAGGCGGTTTAAAACGTGAAACTAATGGTCAAGTTGGGTTGTGGTTTATGGAGGTGTGGCGGGCCTCGGTGATTGTTAGGCCACTTAACGTGGAGATTGGCCCATTGGCATCAGCCCCATGGTCCGTTGCGCTGTAATATTCTTTTATGGGCTAAAAAATATGCAATTTGCGTTGTTTAATTTAACATGGTATTGGTAGTCACTGAGAGAACTGCACGATCCAAAATTCTTCTTCAGCTATCACTCAAGTAAGTTGATCTGTCCGTGTCAGGGGACCGTGGTTATTTTTCCACCAAGGCAAAGGCGAAAAATACAACCTAGAGATGCATCTTGGTTGGATAACCCAATGGCAGTCTAATCACATAAATAGTTTCTAATCCTGAAAAGATATGCGATGAGGAGGTTTATATTAATTGGGGTTAAGACTGTAAAATTGAACTCTTAATAGGACCTAAATTACGTCTGTTCCTTAAAGAAGAACATCTCCACTCAACAGCTTTTAGGGCTAATACAACGAACGTGATTTGAAAAATCATCTCGGCTTCCTAATCCTAAATGCCAGTTAAATGTCTACTAATAAAGAAGACGGTGCCCATAAATTGACAACTCATTCAACAAAAAAGAGGGATCCTATGACCTTCATCTCCTCATTTTTTGAAGATTAAGACAACTTATAGGTCCAGTTACGAAATTAATTGAACCCTTTTATTTATTTATTTTCTTTAATGCAATTCTCCTGCCCTCCCTAAGTAGTTTGGACAACTGGATTTAACATATTGATGCATGCAACCCTATGTTGTTACAAAATCACCTTTTGGCACATGACTCTCAGTTCAAAAGAACAGCTCCAAGTAGCCATAAAATTACAAGTAAAGTTGTAACCTGCAAGAAAGCATAAATTCCAGCTTCCCCTTCCCTTTTTTTATTTGTGGTGCTGCTGATATATTACAAACAAAATATTGCAACAAGTACTATATAATATATCTGGAAGTATAATTAGATGGCATGAGAGGCAGAGGAATTTCAAGTAGCAAAAAGTACTTCCCTTTCATCACCCATCATAGTTTTGGTAGGTTTCAAAAGAATTGAGCTATCAAAAGATTTAGGAGTGCAGTGCTTTTCATCATTCATTGGAAATGTTGTTGCCCCACACCATTTTTATAAAAAAGGAGAAAGGAGAAAAAAAAAAAAAAAAGACTGAAAATTCTATGATGCTTATTCCCTCTTCATTTCTTTATATTCTATACATGCTTTTTAGTGTTCTTGATTAAGTTTAAACCAAACACCATAACAAGTAGCACTTGGTTGCAAACTCATTAACTTATCCGTCTCTCAACAACCTGTCCTTTCTTGAATATAAAGG
This sequence comes from Mallotus japonicus, assembly GCA_949634005.1. Taxonomy (NCBI): domain Eukaryota; kingdom Viridiplantae; phylum Streptophyta; class Magnoliopsida; order Malpighiales; family Euphorbiaceae; genus Mallotus; species Mallotus japonicus. Next base: position 22,256 of record CATIWK010375343.1, read on the forward strand.
CTTTTACTTCTTTTTTTTATTACATATGCAGTTTTGTTGTACATAAAACTCTCTCTGTATTTATATATTGTGTTGAGAATTTGCTGGTGTTTTGCTTTCCAGTTGGGATAGAGATAAATATTTTCCTAATCCAAGTCCCTTTTTTTTTATTTTTTGACATTGTGGCTGGCAGCCAAGAAGAATAATAATTGCAATGATGGTGTGTGCTTGCTTTCTTTCTTTCTTTAGAGCTTTTGCAATAACATGGGGCATTGTTTTTATTCTTTTTACTAAGTGGCCTTCCTGTATTTGTGTATGGAAAAGCCTAAAGTTTACCCTTCAAAAGTCACTGTTATCATTGATATAGAAGTGGAACATTTCTTTTATCCATTCTTTGTAGACATTGGTAGAGCTTGAAAGGTCACCATTGATGATGCACAAAATAACAAATATTATCTCAATCTCATGAATCATATTGAACTTTCAATATAAAAGCACCTCAACATTTTTGGATTATTAGTCCATTAATTTGTAAAGCATTTCTTTTCATATCTAAATCCAAATTAGTGTGTTACTTTTAAATGTTTTAGTCATTGAACATTCGTAATCACATCAACTTTGACGATTAATACAGTTATCAAACTCATGCTAATTAACTATACTAGTATCAAAGTGATAGAGTATTCGTGCACTGCAGAGTTTAAATTCTGCTGTCATT